>JAJHUR010007336.1:1245-23562 GCA_027495735.1 Lutjanus campechanus | reverse complement strand
AAAATCGAATAGTTCCCTGTGATAATCGAATAGTAATTTTGCTGAAAACGCACATCCCTAGTATATATATATATATATATATATATATATATATATATATATATATATATATATATATATATATATATATATATATATATTACAGATTACGTATTTAAAAATTTCAAACTGGTCACCATCGGCGTAGCAACCAGCGATTTGTGCAGGTGTGTATATGTCCCCACCTATTTTCCTTATTAACTCCAAAAAATACCTCTTCCCTCTTTTACCCCATTTCCAACTACAACGAGCTTTAATTGTAAACTCATCATAAGACGCGCTTCATTCAAACCCGACACACAAACCGTCTTGGTTAGTCTTTCAACCGTTCCACCAAACACCAACTCTGGTTTGGTCAATATAAATCCATAACTCACCGAGCTAGATGTGAAAATATTCTGGCTCTACGGCCTGTTTTCCTCAGAGGGTGTTTGCTGTGGCCCAGAATGAGAGTGTTTTTGCTGAGCTGCGCCTTTTACACGTTCAGACCATTAAATTAGCAAAATCTCCCCAAATATTGTCCTGTGGTTGATGAAGACTGTGTGATAGTACTGTCACTTTGTCCAACTACAAATTATTTGTGTAGTTTTTTGGGTGCGAATGCAATAGAGAAAGGACAAATGTAACAAAACCACTTGGAATAATTCTTTATAACAGGCTATTAGTTATATAAAACTAAAATCACATAATGACATTAAAAATTGCTCAGAATATTGTGTTATTCTAGCCTTTATCACTATGCTCACGATCTACATAATTATGTTATTAATGTTTTATTAATTTGTCTCATGATATTTTGTTCAGGCCTGATATAGTCACAAGTCTGAGCATTCGGTAATTAGGTCTTCTGTAATACAAATGTCTTGACACCCTGCACAACAATGCTTGCCATGCTACATAAAAGGTCTGTACAGCCTGGACAAAAGCCTGCCAGTTTTGGTTTTAGTCACAATGAAAATGAATTTTAATTTTGGCATTTACAGTGGTCCAAATTGCCAAATGAGACCTTCATGCACCACTGTGTACACACACACACACACACACACACACACATCAGCACACTTCAGACAAATTGAGCTTTATATAGACACACAAAGAGACATACAAGATTACATCTGGTGTATAATTGGTAGTGATCAACCTTCAAACTGGGAGGTTAATGCATTTCTTTCAGACACTCCTCTTTCCATCAGCAAATTAAGAAACCATCAGCAAACTCCATTCATTTCACCAATCAAATGCGCCAATTTTGACCAAGGCCACTTCTCCTTTTTCATTCATTCTGCGGTACACTTATGCAGAATTAGTTCCATTGAATACATGAATGCCGGTATTCCTAGGGGGTTTGTTTTGTACCCATCTCACAGTCAGCCGTCAGAAAGACTGCAAGGTAATGTGACTGTGTTGGTGTTGCAATGTGTGTGCAACAACTGCAGGTGTACTGAGCCGATTGGCGGAAGAGGCTGAAGTGAAAAGATTTGCTCATAGATGAGTATCAACAGGTTTTTCACCCCTGTCCATTTCCAGCCATTTACCTCTGGTTACCCACTGCACTGCAGGATTGCAGGTGTCAAAAATGCTGCAAATAATTGTGCTGCAGTGGACACTGGGATGATCATTTTCACATTTAATTGATTAATTATTCAGTTTATAAAATGCCAAAAAAAAAATAAAAAAAAATCTTCAGCTGCTTCTTTGGTCTAAAACCCAAAGACTCAAAGAGAATTCTTATATTTAAGAGGCTGGAACCAGCAAATGTTTGACATTTTTGCTTGAAAAATGACTGAAACAATTAACTGACTATCAAAATAGCTCGCAACAATTTTCCTTCAATTGACTAACTGATTAATCAACTAATTGTTGCAACTCTACACCAGGGGTGTAAATCATAAAATCAATCACTTTACAAGATTATATCATTTCTTTGGACAATGATACGATATTTGCTGATCACAAAGTCTGTCAGGGGCCTTTGGTCGATATCATATGTCCATTTAACACATTCAGTTTAATTTATCTCTCAAAAAGCAACTTAATCATGATTCGGCAAATTAATGGCTGAACTCTTCCAGACATTTGTGATACAGACATGCCTCAGGAATTTCCAATAAGGGTGTGTCTTAAAGATGATGATAGAGATCAATATTTTCACTTTGCATCACTGATGTTGTATCGTTGGACATCATTGAATCGATATATTGATCCAGATCAATGTCTCATTACACCCCAACTGCAATCTATTCCAAACACTAAGCACTAAGTGAGTAAATCACACAAAATAAGTAAGTCACAGACGACATTAAAGATACTGTAAAGTAACAATAAATGTGGGTTTTGAACATAACAGAAACGTGTTATTAACCACCCAGCCTAATTTGAACCATTAAAAAAAATCACTACGTTTATGAAATTAGGTTTCAAAATCAAGAAAAGAACCTGCAGTTTTCTCTGTTCTGAATTGCTGTGGGCGTGTCCGCTCCGCTGTCTCAGTGTCAAACACCACCATGACCTGAAAAACGGACGCTGCCTCTAGCAGCTTTACCGGACATGTCCAGACATGTTTGAGCCAGCAGAGCCAGAGGACAGTGACAGGGTGGTATTTTTTTCTTCTTGTTTGTCGGGTTGTTGGAACTGAAGTGAGCTGCAGTGAGCTGCTGGGCTGTTTTGGACTGAGAGAGGTTAGGACAGGTGAGGAGAGGGGGGTCGGTGTCGTCTATGTGTCAGTTCATGGGGCTTTTGTGTTGTGCTGGGGGACCATGGCTCTGGCACGTCACCGAGCTGTGTTTCAAGTCCAACAGTTGAATGGTCAAATCTGCGATTCATGCTATATAGGACTCAGTCTTTTCACGCTTTCAGCAACTATGTTCCAACATGTATCGTGTGTATTTACACGGACTTTAACGATTGAGGTGACCACAGCCGCAAAGGCTTAAAAATTGTGCTCTAGGTATAAAGACTGCTGCTATTGGCTGGAGACAGTATTTTACTAAAGCTGGGAATAAAGAGAGGGTCTTTAAATCCCATCCAAGCATTGTTGGCTCCTAATTACAGACTGGCAGTCTACTGTCTTTGGATATTGTACATATTAACATCTGGCGAGGGACACTATATGAAAATGATCCCTTTGGCCTATTTTACATTTTGTTTCAGTTGATCACTGTGCATTCTCCCTTTAAACAAATGAAATAACTACAAAATGGGACACAATATAAAACAATATAAGAAACTATTACAGAAAGCTATATTACAGGCTGTGTTTTATTCGCCCAGAACTACTCAAACATGTCTTCCAAATTGCATCAGTTTCACTGTTTTTAATTTAGGTTTCTTTTTGGCTAAGCATGCCCCGCTCTTTTTTATGTTAATTTACAATTGAAAAGTCAAGCTACTCTGCCTGCAGCACTAAGTGTAGAGAATTGGATGTAAGCACAGACAGCAGACACTCATGCCTGTAAGACACAGCAGACTGATAAATGGCAACAAACAAAGAATGATAGCCCTCTCTGCCAGAGTAATTTGAAACTCATGGGTTTGTGCAGATCTCTATAACACTATAATTTTAACAACTGCACATACACAAACACACACTGCCTTACCCATGCAATCAAGGAAGGGAAAGTTAGAGGCGGAAAAGACAGACAAAGAAAGAGAGAAGAAATTACAAAAAGATGGAGGCAGCAAGTGATGGGAGGATGAAGAGAAACCATGTGGAGAAAAATGAGTGAGTGAGAGCGAAACAGAGTGAACGGAGTGAGAAGTGGATAGAGATAGAGCAGGGCATCCATCCATCATGCAGCGCTGCCTCTGTCAGACACAAGTAATAGATGAGGAGAGATAGAGGGGAGAGCAGACACTCCTCTTCAATCTATCTCCACTCACTATCTGGGTTCGCTTGTCAGGTCTGCTCTGTCACCCCCAGACCAAGACAATTACAGAGGAGAGGGGAGAGAGGTGCAGTTCCACACAAACACGCCAATGCAAACAGAGAGGCTGACGCACGCTCAGACGCAGAACAGCTGTTTAACTGAAGGGAGGAGAGGACACGAGGATGATGAGGGAAGATTGTGATCAATCATCAATGTGACTAGAAGATTTAATACACTCTAACTGCTGTTTAATAGTCTGTAACGCTGTACAGGCTTTACAACAATTACGATACAAAGTTAACACAATAGGCAACAGTAAAGTAATGAGGAACTACTTGGTAACTACTCACTAGGGCTGACACCTTAGCATACCGAAGCATATTGTTAAGTGTAGCGCAGCTCCTTTAAGGGTGAGGGAAGTGTGGATGTGTGTGACGTTCAAGCAAGGGACAGGAAGTGAGCAACAGGCGAGTGACAGTGCTGCTCATAGTGGAGCAGAAACTCAAACTTAGCAGTAAGTTGTCAGTCTGGCAGTAAATGTACAGTACAGATCAAGAAACGTTTAGTCTGTTATTTACAAACTGCTGGAAAAGTCAAGGGGGTTAGCCCTTAAGTAAGCTGAGCAGGAAATGCTAACGTTAGGCTAATGCTAGCTCTAACACTAGTGTTATATCTTCACAACATGAGCTACATTGAGAACATATCCATTTCAAAACATTTATAATCCAGCCTTGAACTGTATTGACTTGTTGGAGATGATAAATAAACCAATGATGATAAATCCTTGGTTGAGTCTGTCGACCAATCAGAGGCTGTGTCCCTGACTTGTGTGTGACAGTGCTGATCCACAGATGTATTAATAGATCAATGCGCTGATCTCGACATGAGATTGACCCTTCAAAATAAAATCTGTGGTGATGACAGTAATGAGTTTAAGGAGAGAGAGTGCTTCTTAATCCATGGGGTGGGACATATGCAGACCTGATGTATTTATTTTGAGTGAGAGGTTATTCACTGAACATTTTCCTGGTTCCAGACTAATTGACACTAAGTCAAAGTAGCCTAACAACACAAATCGCTAAATCAGCCCCCAGCCTTGGAGGACGGAAGAGCTGAGTGAGTAAAAAGTTTATTTTTTGATGACAATGTGTGTGTGGATTTTACTGCACTGGACTGCTTTTTCAGTGAGGGCCAGCTGGTAACTTTTCAAGCTCAATGACAAATCAATACCAGCTACCTGTGACCCGACTCCAAACTCGAAGATCTTGCCATGTTTTATGTTTTGGTGTTTATTTTGTTGGTTATCCTCTTGAATTTGGTGTTAACATCTTGCTATTGTGGCCACTCCCACATTGTTGGACTAATATTGTAATATTAAGGGACAGTCAAGAAAAGTTATCTTAACTTCAGCATCATTTGAAGCCAACTCACTAAAGAAAGAGTAACGCTTGTGGGCTGGTTGCCGATAACTGCTGTTTTTTAATGTTGCTTCTGGTTGAAATTCATGCGTTAGCGCTTAGCTTCGTTTGTATATGGAAGCCAGTGTGACCCTTGCCAGTTTGTGTGTGTGTGTGTGTGTTTGTGTTGCCGCTGTACGTAGCACTAAATTCTAAATTTACTTGAGAGACATGACCTGAAGGTAACGATATAGCTACAAGTGAAAAAGAAATGGTCAAATTGCAGGAATTCATTTGCTTGGCAATGCTGTCTAACTTTGATTAACACCCATTTAAGCTCCCAGGTACACTGCAGTCACTGCACTATGGGTGATGTAGTTAATTTAGAGATAATGTGCTTCCTTTTCCCCCACCAACCAATTGATTTATTGAACACTAGGTAGAATTTCACTTGACCAAGATTTTCTTTGGTTAAGTATAGTCCTACTACTCGCTATAATGTATCACTTTGCATGGAGTGTACAAAAATAGTAAGTAATGATTAAGTAATTAGTAATTAATGAGAGGTTACTAGTTTGTGCCACTCAGTAGGTGGCTCAGAGTTAATCAGGAATTGCTCATAAAGATATTGGTCATACTTCAGATTTACAGACACTTACGAACTAATCACTATCTAATGGTTCATTAAAATAGTATCAACTCTTTGGTCTGTTCACTAATAACATATCATTATAAACAATACAGTCCTCAAATCATGTTTGGGAACTACTCATGAAAGACTCAATAATTAGGTCTTTCCTGATTGGCTCCTCACTTGTTCCTTACATAATGTGCATTTTATTAATGAATCATTTAAAACCAAATCACTGCAGTATCAGTATCTTCAATAAAACTTTCTAAACAAGTGTCTTTGAGAAATACATTTTTCATGTTTTTGCTATCAATACATTCTGTCACAGTGACTGGTCTTATTTGACTTTGACATAAATGAGAATGTTTCATTGAATCTATATGCACTATTAAATCAAACTGCGGGGCGATTTGCATGCTGTTAACGATAAACACTTTAAAGCTCCACTCACTGTAAAAGCCTCAGTAAAAAGAATTGATTTATGCTTTTATTATAAAGCAACCGCACAGGTCTTCAGTAACAGTAGTAGTGTTTAACTGGGGTTAGCCTCTCATTTCTGCATTAAGACTTTTTTCTATTTTTTGTGAATTAATTTTACACTGTGAACTAATTAGAAGAGCAGAGGGTGCTGACTGCAATTTGTGCAAACCATAAATCTCCATATACACAGTGACAGTAAGCTAGCCCTTCCCAATGCTATTTCCACCCACGTCCTGTAACACACATATTACTATTAACAGAAAGTACCAGTGGGCCATTATGGTCATAAAATATGCTAATTTAATAATGTAATTATGATATTTAATGCATTACTTACTTCATATGCCTGAATGTGACCAGACATGTTGGTGTGGCTTGTTGTAAAAGAGCCAGCATTAGGACTAATGTGTTTACATGTCATGAACAATCACATCAACTCTTCCCATCCCACTTTTAAGCGGTTTGCTTTGGTTTGCTCCCAAGTGTCAGACATTTGAGGCTGTTCAAGATTGAGGTATCCATACTGGATGAGACATCTGCCATTGCACTTGTATCCATTCCACATCTAAGGGTGCAGGTTTGGTCTCAAAACTGTTAGGGACACAACAACAAACCACCCCGCGCTCCACACATCCAGCGCACTGCAATATGTGTGATGTCTACAAAACACAAAACGTGTTGGTGTGGACAAAATAACATCATGTGGGCTGTGCAGTGCAGGCCGCAGAGGAAAGGAAGTAAGTAATCTGAGAGATCTGGCAAGAATCTGGCAGTTGATATTTAAGATATTTGCAAAAAAATTTGCAAATGATGTCAGCCTTCAAGTCCTTTTTCTTTTAGCAAATCAAACGCTAGCGCAGCATGCCTAAATTGGTCGTCTTGAAGACGCAGCCCCTGGGAGGGAACATCAGAATTATCTAAAATGACTTCACTCCAAAGATAATGGGAACAAGTTTGGTCAAATATTGGTCAGGATCTGTCCTTCTGTCCTCATGCAAACCTACATTTGTTGTCCAAATCCCACAAATAGTCAGCTGGGAACACAAAATGCCAAAAATAAATCCCTTATGTAACCTAGTTGTCAGTTGCGGATGATTGACACAGGTAGGAGACACACCCTCGAAATCAAGTCCAGACAAGAATTCCCATTTAGCTCACGAGTAGCTGGACACATGCATAATTCAACTTCATTACAAAAAAGAGAGAAAGAAAATGAAATGTTGCGACTGGTGTGTAACTCCATTAAAAAATAAATATTCTACTAGAAGTCATGGTAAAATGTATGAATATGATTTGGGCTATGACTAATGCTTTGCCTCAATCTAGCACAGCTTGAATTATTGTATCGTGACACTGCAGATGTCAATACAAGCACCTCCCTCCACCTGTAAAAACCTAAGACTAGGCATTCCTCTTGATTTTGTGAGTCTTAAACATGTCATATACATCCACACTCATATCAGCCAGTAGGGCACCTTTGAAGGTGGGCTCGGTCATGTGACTTCAGGCCAATCATTGTCCCAGACTGACAGTTTATGGACTAAATATGGGGTACCATCTATTTGAAAATGGTTTGACTGGACATCACGTTTCCTCTAAACAGTGTGCAATGGGCTTTCAGAGACAATGACTCATCTTTTTTTTTTGGTTCGTTTGTTTTTTTCTGCTTCACACCAACCTTATTTTAAGTGTTGTTTGTAATGTGTTTCATGATGACCCTGATGAAGACCAAGGCTGACACACGCTGGTCTGAGAAGTTGTTACAAGTGTTAAAACTACAAGTGCTGCTGGAGTTTTCCTTCTTTGAGCCCCTTTCCTCTTTTCCTTCATGCACCTTGGAAGCAGGTGAAATCATGCCAGCATGTGAAGCTAATACTTTCTGGAACTTTTTACAAGCAGCAAAGCCACCAACAGCGTTACTGTCACAATCATCGAGCACACCAAAACCCCCCCAAATGTTCAACTTGGTCTTTGACAATGTGTTGTCCACAATTTGGCACCCTCCACTGGCTATTTTTGCTTTCATGTCTTCCATGTTAGTCAGCAGCCAGCCCACATCACTGTCAGATCAAACAGTGATGTCCCACTGTTAGGCAGGATGTGGGGTCAAAGGTTGCATCATAGGCTTTCACAATAAAATCCTGCTGGCTGATGAAGCTTGACATAACTGTATTAAAGGATACAAATGTTAAATTACTGTATAATAATTTCTGATTTCTCCAAAACATACTATTGTATTATATGTTTAATATTGTTGTTCTCACCTGCTGCCCAGCTGAAACTACTTAATTGTTGCCCATGCCCGCACCTGTTAAATTATATAAATATATTTTTTACCTATTACCCAATGTTGTTGTGGGTCACCTGGCGGGTACCCCAACCTGGTGCAGGACTCCACCGTGTACTGTATAGAGCAACCCTGTTAGGGACTGTAGGTTAAAGTTTTAATATTTATATTTTGCTTGATAAGTCACAATAAACCTGCAAAATCTGTTTGGACTGCAAAAAAAAGAAACTAATTAAAGCTGCACGTTGCAATGATTGCGCCCTTGCACCCCACATGCATCAGGGCATGTGGTGGTTGTGGTTTTGTTCCCGGACCCCGACCGGTTGACATGCTTCCGAAGGACGAAGGACTTCAATGTCACTTTCTGTCTCAGCTACAACACCCACTAATTATACGTTATGTTGCAGTATATCAAGTGTAGACAACACCATGAAAATTTCATGTCAATCAAATGACTGTCACACAAAGCTGACTTCCTGTCGCCAGTAGGTGGCGCAATGATTATGAGTCCTAGTTGTCATGTATATGTCATCAGGCAAGGACTCTCATCAAACGTGTGAAGTTTGGGGTAGATTGGACCACTTATACTCAAGTTACGACAACTTCCTGTTTCATGGCGAAACATCAAAGTTCAACACCACGCCACAGCCACGTTGTTCACTGAACACAGAATCTTCCAATAACTTTTCATTGTGAACATCCCTAAATAGCACACACTGCATTTGAAGACAATCAGATTAATTGTGTCAGAGGAGATCATTAAAAAACAAAACCTGAGAATCACCAAAAATTACATCTTAATTCAAAATGGCCGACTTCCTGTTTGGTTTATGCTTTGGCTTTTAGTTGTCTTTTTTGTGCGACTGGGCATGATACATGTGCCTATGGATTTTTGTGCACGTAGGTGAACCATGGTCAAGCCCAAACCTATATCAGACGAAATTTTTCACCACGAGGGACGAATGTGCAAAGTCTTATGTGGTATCGAGTATGTTTAGCCCCTCAAAAATGCAACTGAGAAAGAAACAGAAAAGGAAAAAAAATAAATACAAAGAAAAAGATAACGAGCAATCTAAGCAATTTCAGTAAGGTCCTCATAACAGTCAAAGCTTGAAAATTTGTAAAAATCATTAAAAAAGCACAGTCTAAAATCGGCTAAATCCGTTACTGCTTGAAGAAAAAAACGGAAAAAGAGAAGACGATAAATGTGTTGTCCCCAGAGATGAAGTTTTCAAAACTTACAGGATGCTGTGGTTTAGCTGAGCAGTGTTATATCCCCGTGCCTGCCTGCCTGCTTCACACAGCACCATTCTGATACCATGCTGCTGCTTGGCATTCAGCTCGCTGCTCTCTCCCTCACTCCTGGCACCGTCCCTCCCTCCTTCTCCTCACCTCTCTCCCTCTCTCTTTCAGCAGCATCTCTCACCCGCTCTTCCCTGGTGAGGTGGGATTGCGCCACTGAACCAGCATCTGTTGCCATGCACATGCACACACACACACACACACACACACACACACAGACGTACACAGACTGTGTGGACATTTAAACCCCTACTGTAGTGGGCAGCATGTCGCTGCGTGAGAACATCATGATGACATATTTTGGACATTAAAACTATAAAGCAGCGTGTTGCCATATCACAGACTTCACACCTCGAGCTTCATGGCAAAATATTCTCACCTTATGCTCCTCCTCCTTATTTTCTCTCAGTCCTCTCGTCTTCTTCCCTCCTTCTTTCCCTCATTAGGCATCTCTTCCTGTGTTTTTCTCCGCCTTCATCTCCTTTTCACCAACCCTTTCTCCTATCTTTTTAGGGCTCTACACTCTTAGTAATAAGGGTTCTTTCTGAAGGGCTGAGGTTCTAATCAGAATCATTGGCTTTCTTTTTATACAAGGTTATTTGTAAGAATATGGGTCCCTTTAAGAACCCTTTTCACCCATCTCTCCATCCATCATCTTTCTAAAAGAAAGAGTTCTTCAAGGATTCATGAAATTCTTAAAAAGCTCTTTCATCAATGGTGTACCATTATATATAAGGATTCTCAGTAGAACCCTGAAGGTGGGTTTTAGATAGAACCCTTGGAATATAAATGGGTTCTTGGTAGAACCATCTGGGTGGGTTCTAGATGAAGCCCTGGTGAAGGTGGAAAGATTCTGGATACATCATCCAGACAGTGTTCTGGATGGAACATTACACCATAGAGGGGTTCTCTGTAGAACCTCATTCTGGGTGAAACCTTTCACAGATCGTTTAGGTACAATCCTTTATGTTGGGTTTTAGGCAGAACCCCCTGGGTGGATTCTAAAAGAAACCACTGGAATATAAAAAAAGTTCTTGGTAGAACCTTTAACAAAGGGTTAAGTGTTACCCTTTTGTTGAGTTCTAGGTAGAAACCCATGGGTGGGGTCTAGACAAAAGGATTCAACTATAAAAGGGTTCTCACTAGAAATCCCTGAGTCGGTTCTAGACAAACACTTTGGAATATAAAAGGGTTCTCAAAAGAACCCTCCGAGTGGATTCTAGATGAAAGCCATGTAAGATTTTAAAAAAAGGGTTCTAGGTAGAAACCAATTGGTGGGTACTTGTTAACACCAAAACCCGGGAAAGGTTCTTGATACAAACCCAAAATAGTGTTCTTGGTGGAACCATTATATCACAGAAGGGTTCTCTGTAGAACCGTTCACAGATGGTTTAGGCATGACCCTTTATGTTGAGAGCTAGGTACAACTCTCTGACAAGGTTCCAAATGGAATCTTTATAAAGGTTCCTCCCAGGACCAAAAAGGGTTCTCTTATGGGGACAAGCCAACGGAACCTTTATGATTCTAGTTAGCACCTCTATTTCCAAGAGTGTATGCATCTCCTTCTCTCCTCTTTCTCCTCTCCCTGCCTCACCCAAACACAGAATTTGTTCTTAATTGACCCGCCCTGTTGAATAAAGGTCAACCCCCCCCCTTCCCAAAAGCCTCTGATGTTCCACTTCTTCTCTCTTGTTACCTCAAGCCTTTCTCCTTTCTATCTTCCCTTCCCTGTCTTTTCTGCAGCCTGTCCTTCTTTGCATGGCTTCCATCACTGCAGCTTCACTCCCTTTTTTTAGCTCTTGCACAAGTTACTGCAGCCATCCCATCTCTGTGCATCCTTCACCTTTTTTTAAAATAAAAAACATACGTTCACATATCCATACACCGGTGTGCACATATATACATTCCATCTGTACTGAGTTAGAAACACCACTGCTACCTGCAGACCTATACATCACTTCCCCACAGAGATGAAACTGTATTTTCCTTCTCTCTCTGAAACTCATTGAGTTTCTCTGTGTGAGTTCCATTTTTTTCCTGCTCTGTCTTTCTCGCCCATACAGACACATCAATCAATTAGACTTACACTCCTCCAGAATTTACACAGCTCCTCAGCCTCATTATTCAATCTGGCGCTGACAGCATGAAAGGTATTTTACATGCCGCCAAAAATAGAAGGCTTTATTGTTCAAAGTTAGTTCAAAAAGTTGCTCGGATCTTTGTTCTAGCTAATCAGACATTATGAGGAATCATGGCCACTGAAGAGTCCGAAATACACCGACAGTGCAGACCTCTGCCACTCATGGCTTGTAATGGTTTCTGTATTATGATCCTTCCCCTCAGACTCAAGCCTTTGTCTTCCCTTCTTTGAGTCAACACAGTTCAATAAACTGTAAACATGACAAAGTAACATGTATTGTCAGATTTTCAGGAGCAAACAAAGTGTCAAGGCACTCTCACTCTTTCATCATCACATGCCATCTCCCATCAATTCCCCACCTCTGCTGCCCTCAATTAGGCGGAAGAAAAGAACCCAGTCATTTGCTAAAAAAGCACCTGAGTGATCGGACAGCAGCATGCGCGCATTTGACTGTGGCGTTCACGATGAGCGGACAGATTTGACAGCAGTTTTCTCGCACTCTCGGGCCCCAGTTATCCCTCTAGTATGTGCTCTGAAACCTGTAGCCTCAGCCCTAGTAAGCCCAGAGGGATCATGAAGCACCACTTTCACGCCCCGTTTTCATACTGGAAATCAGGGTCAAATGAGTCTCTGGCCTTCCACTCTGATAGAAAATTCTGCCTCTCCCGCGCTCACCTCAGAAGTGGTTGTACAGTGTACAGTATGAGTCTGCCTGTCCAGTTTGTCCTTACTTGACCTATTCTGATATTTAGAGAAATAGTTCCATATTTTTGGGAAAGATGCTTTTTCCCTACTAACACAAAGTCATTGCCGGAATGTAGTTGCAACAGAACTTTGTGACATGTGGCGTTGTGGCAATCTACAAAATAAAACCGCAGAGTGTCGTCACCAGCATGTTATTTTAAACCTGCCAGTTTGTTGTCCTGTTTCCAACAATTTCTGGAGGCATTTTTAGCAATGCTGTAGCCTCATCATTGTAGAAAGTACGTTGGATAGATGCTGCAAAAATGTCACAAAATACCTGTTACATTACAGCATTTCCACAATGTCAAAACTGCGTAACTACTAGTAACATTGTAACTGTACGTTACCCATCGCAAATGATGCGTTACAATGGCAACACTGCAGGAACACCCTGTGTTTGTAGGGTTAGCTTTCTTGCCGAAAGTTAGATGAAACGAAAGACACCACTCTCACATCTTTAAATATAGGCCTAGTAGCTGGGGCCAGCAGTCAGTTAGCTTGCTTAGCTTAGAATAAAGACCTGAAACAAGGGAAAACAAGAAAAATACTCTGTGGTTTTGCTGGGGATTATGTGCTGAATGTTTCTGCCAGGGAGCTGTAACTTCACGCAGACTTTTTGGCAACTAGCAACCAACTGAGACTTCAGGAAGTCATTGCATCCAGCCAAGAACTTGTCCAGCACACAGCACAAACCCCAATGTGTTGTTTTTTTCGCTTCGGTTTTTCTTATTCTTGCCGCGGTTGTAGGTGTTACAGGTATTGCGTGGTTAGTCAGGCATACACCAATTACATGACTTGCCACCTTCTTAACTGGTCAATACTTCAGCGGATGCTGCAGTTATTATTCTATCAACTGGAAGAGTTTGCCCTGCATAGCAGCAGCACAGAGTAGCAGAAAGTCAAGATTTCAAACATAAAGCTGAAGGTTAATCACAGCCTGACGTGTGGTTGCTTGCAAACTTGATATGGTTGTACAGAATAAAATGCAATGAGCCCCAGAACTGCCACAAAGGCAACTTCGCTAAACCAAACTAGCCTTGACAAGGAGCTAAGACTACAACATGCCCGTATTTACTGTTACTTTACAACTTGTCTGTAGACTTTAACTACAGTTATTGAGGTTAGATGTTTGATAGACCTGGCAATTCGAAATTTAATAAGCAAACCTGCTAAGCACTGATTTTGTTCAAAGTAAAGGGAAGATCTACAGGTCTAACACTGAGGATCAAAATAGGAAGTCTACAAATACTGAGTGTCACCGCTCATATCTTTTTGAGTGAAAGTGTTCTTGTCACAAGTTTATTGACCGGTTGGAAAATTTCCTCACCGTGGCATTCCACAATTTTGTACATACGTAAGCTAATAAACAAAAGAGATAAAACATGTTGATCAGTGAGCTTTAGAATTAATGATAGGTGGATTTTGTTGCCTTTGAATACTGCCAGGCTGGCTGTTTCCAGTCTTTAGGTGAAGCCAAGCTTACCTGCTGCTGGCCTTAGCTTCATATTTGTCATACAGGAAAGAAAGTAGTATGCTACATTTCTCAGCAAGAAAATCAATAAGCAAATTTCCCAAAATGTTGACTTATTCCTTAATGCCTATACAATCTGGCAGGCCTCTGACTCTTATGGGCATTTTACCCTAAACTGCTTACCCACTGCTATGGGACTAATATGGTGATCAAGCTGTAGCACTGCTCAATTGCAGCACAGTAATGACCAACAAAATTACTTCAAGCAATCAATGTCTTTAAAAATTGACTCATATGAATAAAGCTAATTTCAAAATACAGAACGAAAACAGTGGCTTTCCAATCATGAACACAAACAGCTTTTCTCACATGAATAAATATACTACTCAGAGGAGTGTCATGGATTCTGCCTTCACAAATTGGGCTATCTACCATCATTAAACCGTTTATATGCAATTTTATGTCTCACCTTACTGCGACATCACCAAAAATGCTCAGAGCCATTGTTTTTGAAAACACTGCTGTTATTTATCATAATGTGTTTGTGTAATGTGCACAGAAGTATCCAATTATTCTCAGGACACTTAAGTATTCTGTTTCTGAGTTGCCTCATGTGAATGTTGCGTATGTTCATAAAATCCCCACTGTTTTTTTTTTTTTATACCATGAGAGGACTAAAATTTAAAAAAAGCTGAACCTAACAATGCCCCCCTGAAGCACTTTATCCAATTTTTATTTTTTAACTCAGTTTCCATGGCAGTGTGAGGATATTCTGTTTATCCATGTATCATGGTATTCATGAGTGGGATATGAAGATGCATGAGAGGTGCATTTTAAATAAGAGCTTGACCGGAATATGAGCCATAACTCAGAATCCTGTATGCACGCTGGCACGCTCGCTGTGACAGAGATGTCAGTAACCGGGATGATTTAGAGAATCAAGGCCCAGCTCATTACAGCACACTGCAGCGACATCAACTACTAATTATACACAAGCATGATTGAAATTTATTTTCATGTTGGTTTGGAGAGAAAAAAAAAAAGTCAGCCTGCAATCTTCTTTGGGCATATTTGCCATGTTTGAAGCACTAAGCTCAATCAAATCTTCTGTCCCCATTTGAGTTTCACTCGTTTTAAATGTCCTGGAGCAAATGGGGTCACCATCAAAGATACATGCTGACAGCAAGTGCTCTTTATGATTCCAGCATTTCCCCATTGCGATTCAGCATGTTAAAGGGACAGTTCAACCCATAATCAAAAATCCATACGTTTCCTCTGGCCTGTAGTGCCATTTATACATCTAGATACTCCTGGTGTGCGTTGAGGAGTTTTGGAGATGTCAGCCACAAACATGTACATGAAACTGTTTCTACCTCCCTACCAAACTACACCCTCCAAACATATCACCATGCAAAAGGAAGCCTGCATCTACTCATGGAAGAAAGGCTTGTGACATCAGTAGATGCACACTTCCTTCTGTGCAGTGATATGGTTGGTGGATGTAGTTCAGCAGTAGAAAATACATGATCTAGAGCTGCAACTATTAGTTGTTAACTAGTTAATTATTCGCCACCTTTTTCGATAACTGATTCATTATTTTGAATATTTTTTAAGGAAAAAAAATAGCTTCTCAAATGAAAGTTTTCTGGTTTCTTTGGTCCAGTTAACAGTTAACTGAATATCTTTGGGTCTTGAACAAAATAAGACATTTTAGGATGTCAGCTTGGGCTTTGGAAAACACAGATCAACATTTTCCACTATTTACTGATGCTTTTTAAACCAAACAAACACATCAAGGAAATGACTGACAGATTAACCGATAATGCAAATAATCACAAGCTGCAGCCCTGCATGAAGCTGCTCGCAACAAGGTCTGTGGATTAGCTTGAGCAACCTGGGTCATGATTTCTGGAAAGAGTCGTTGCTGTTGAATTTTTCAAATGTGTTTTTTGGCAGCTTAGTTTAAGCACCACAGACCGAGTGCTGTCTAGCTCCATTATCTTCAAGAGTGGGGAGACATCTCTACTGGAGGCTGACGTTTTTTCGTGGGATTCAGTTTCACTATCGATAACAGGACAGAGACAGGACGGGAAAAGACGTCAACGGGATCAGGCAGGACTGGGAATCACAATAACAACATGTCAGGTTTTTGCAGGAACTTGAGTCCGTATTGATGGGAATGAGATGGGATGGGAGTCATTCTTCCAGGATTGGGGCGGGACAGGCTTTTTTTTTTTACTCGGTCATGGGATAGGGACAGGACAGAAGTATTTTTGTGGGAGTGGGATGGGGCAGGAGTGAAAATCCATGCTCTAATCTCTACGACGGATATCTCCAAAACTTGGCGGCTCACACCAACACTATCCCAATCAGAGATTTTCAAAGTGGGAGGCAGGCTTCCCCAGAGGGGAGGGGGGTTCCAAACAGTTTCAGGGGAGGCTCACAGTGAATGGAAGTGAAAAAAATATTTTATTCGTTGTGACATTAGTTATCAAAACAAGATCACATAGGATAACCTAAATGTGTGTGATTTGGTTAAGGGGATAGTTCAGAGGCACAGTATTGGAGAATTTGACTGTTTTCCCACTTTCAGCTACCAATAAATGCCTTGGGACTAACCTTTTTACAGTATTTAGTGTTGTCTGGAGTTATGTAATGCAGCAATTTAAGCTGTCTTGGCTCAATTATTGATGGCGTCAAATAACATGATCATGATCTAGATGGACAAACAGCGCTACAGGTAAGAGGAAATGTGGTTTTGAGGGGTTAACTGTCCCTTTACCGGTACACTGTGATAGCATGCATTGATACTGCGATCTAAAATGCATTAACACCTCACTAAAAATTGAAAATCTTTCAGGGCTCTGCCTCGACGGCGTTCCAAGCCACACTCAAACACGGTGCGTCAATACAAGCGGGGAGGCAAGAAAAGATTGAAATATCGACACAAGGCTTCAGCTAAGCCTCAGACATACAGGACAAGAAACAGGAGAAAGCAGCCAAGGACTTCCTCCAAACCTCATTTAATCTCTCATGTGTGTTTACATGTGTTTTATGGTGGCTTAGAGACGTTGCAAAATCCCATCAAAATGCAAATGGGGCAGTTAGGGACAGGGAAATTTAGCAGGTAAGGAGGAGCTGATGAGCTGACACGGCAAACTAAACAGTTGGCTGTGTGTGTGTGTGTGTGTGTGTGTGCAGATTTATGTGGTCCCCCCCTCTCTTCTCTCTGTCTCTCTTTCTGTCTCCATGGTGCAGCAACGACCATTACGCAGCAACCCACTGGATAATGCCATACAGTGGCTTCAGCACAGCACATACAGAGTATTCTACACTTGGCCTCCAGCATGCTATTGTTGGAGCTTTCTTAAGGGATCGCTTCAACGCCAGCTGCCAACACCTGCTCTCTCTATCTTTTCTCGTTCCTCTTCCAAAGCATCTTCTTGGCCAGTCCCCCCCACCTCCCAATCTATTTCATTCCATTACCTTCCCCCTGTCCTCTCCTATTTTCTCCACTCACCTTTTCCAGCAGTCCTCCCACTCTCACCTGCCATTATCCCCTCTCTGCTATCACCCAGGCCATCTCCTCTCTGCTCCTTCTCTGTATTCCATCCTCTCCTCTGCCCTCTTCCCCACCTAACAACTCCTCTCAAGTCCCTCCCGTCTCACTGCCCCCCTCCCTCCTCAAATTCAATGCATTGCATTCTTCCTATCTTCAGTTTTTCTTCCATACCCACCCATCCATTCTTCCTTTAACTCTCAAGACTCCCTTTTTTTTGCCTCTTCTCCTCTCATCTTACCCCCATCTCATCTCCTCATCTTATTCAGACCTTCTTCACATGCTTGACACCCTCCCCTCAGCGTCTCTCCTCCTGGCTTTAATCTAGAAAAAGGATATCACCATTTCTAAATCGTATGGGAGAAAAAACACCAGCGCCATTATCTCCCCATCTGCCTCATCTCCTCTCTCTGTCTCTCTCTCACTCTCTCTCTCTCTCTGTGTGGACTCAACTCGGCTCTTCTAAAATTACAAATCACAAACATTGCGGCACAAATCAGCAGAGAAGACGCGGAAAGCAGTAGGTGATGGAGGGAGGAGAAGAGGGAGGAAATTGTGCGATAATCGGACAGATGAGAAAAGTAGATAAGGAGACTGTCATACCTGTGCGTCTCCCTCTCCTCCTCCTCTCCTTTAGGTTAGACAGAGGCGATTTCTCCTCCGGTTATCTCCCCGAATCTTGTCAACTCCACTCGGCAAAGAACGTGTCAAATAATCCTCCTCTTGGTCAAACCAAATTTAAAAAACATATCCACTTTTAGGCTATTTTGTGCGTTATCTTTTTTTCTGAGGTCTTGCACCGCGCAAGGCTGGCCACGCTGCGGGGCTCCTGGTGGGGCAACGCGAGGCGTTTCAATTTAGTTCCCGTTGAGTTTGCATGAAAAGCCCGGTGCGGGTACGCGGCCGGTGGCAGCCTGTAACCTACAGCAATCCGGTGTCCGCCGCTGATCCGCTGGGACGGAGCTGGGAGCGCGGAAAAAACGCCGTTAAAGCGGCGCACCGCCGCGTTGCGCACTCATTTGGTCTCCACATGAGCTCCACATAAGGATCGGTCATTCAAAACAGCCAGGGGTTAACAATCGCTGTACAATCCAGTGTGTGGTTAAAGAGTGGAGGAGAAGCTGAGCAGGGTGAGTCCGTGCACTCAGTGGAAACCGGGCACGGTCGTCGGTTTTAGGCTACTCCGCCGGTAAACTCCCCTTAGAGGTGCTCTTCTTCGCTCCTCCACACAGCAGCTGTCATGCCTGCACCCAACATCACATTTCACTCATCCACAGCTCTTTTGCATTTGATCTGCACTTGGTTACAGAATGATAATCCTCTCCTTTTACTGGTCGGTGGGTGATGATCCGCCTCAAGGTGAGAAATCAAATAGTGCAAAAGAAACAGCAGAGGAGCCTGGTTGAATTCCCCTCCTTCCCAGCCACAGAAGTGACTTTGTCCTGACCTCTCTCTTCTCTCCGCGTCGGTCCCTCCGAGGAGAGAGACACCGGACAAACAGTGCCCGGTGGATGGCAGCCGATAGACAGACAGACAGACAGAGGCGTTATGGTCAGGAGAAAAAAAGCGAGGATCAGACAGAGAAAATAATGATTTAAAAAAAAATCCCGCCGGGAAAGCAGACTCAAACCATGTTCCCTTTCTCTTCCCCTGTCATTAAAAAGCGCTCCGATCCGCCGCGGCGAGCATCTCCGTCCCCTCCTGCAGTTACTTTCACACTGTGCGGCGGTTTGTCCCGGGAGGCGATCCGCCTACCAGCTCCTCTCTCCTGTCTGCCTCCTTCCCCCTCAGTCCGTGTCCCGCTCCGTCTATTGACAAGTCCCTGCTCCGGGATTACAGGCTGCTAATAACGGATGGAGACGTTATGACGACTGCGCGTGATGCCATCGCCGGGGTGTTTGCCGGGGACAAGTAAGATGATAGAGTTTGGGGGTCTGTCAGGAGACACAACAGACAACGGCACGGTCAGAGGTTCTCAAAGTGAGGGGTGCGGACCTCACTGCGGCCGTGGGAATTTGCAAGTTAAATACACTGTTCAATTTCATGATTTAACTATTATTAAGGCAATAAATTATAAATTTACTGCAAAAAGATCATTAAATTACGACAATATGTCATCAGAGATTAAGGAAACATGCTTAACTGAAATACTTTTTTGGCAAAAAACAGTGAAATTTCCATATCAATCCCTAACTTGTTGTTACCCATTTCATGTTAATTTGAGTTCAAATTAATGTCGAATGCTCGCCAAATAAGTTTGTGTTTATGAGTAGTAACAAATCATTTACAATCATGTAGAAGGAGTAGATGTTTATGTTGGTTAAACTGAGCAATATTGTTTATGGAGTTTGGCAGTAAGTCTCTGAACAACTCCATAGTGTGTATTTTCAGAGCAGCGGGCTTTTATTTTCAGAATAACAGGCTAAGCTTTGACTGCACTGACAAACAATTGATAGTTATAGGCAGCTGATCAACTTATACTGTTGGACTTGTTATTGTCAAATTAGCAACTCACTTCAACCGTAGATTGTATATTAAATAGGATTTCAAACATTTTGATATACCCTTTGAGGCTCCAACTCGCTATTTGGACAGCAGGACTTATTTTTGGATGCTCTCTCTCTCTCTCTCTCTCTCTCTCGATGGAGAGGTAAACAATATAATCATATTCATAAAAATTTGAACGTCTTTGGTATAAATATGCTCAAAAACATCTCGTAAAAACACACAATGTATATTATCTGGTCGATGAAACATGATAAAGTGCAGTTTCAGTGGAGAAAACACAATGTAGTGCCATGGCCTCTTCACGCTTCTGACTGGTTAAGAGAATTAATAGTTTGCTGTGCTTATTATTATTATTATTATTATTATTATTATCATTATTACTATTATTATTATTATTACTATTATTGAGGTGTAGTAGTTGTACTTTAAGTCACATAAAACAATTTCAGTCTAAACCAGGGTTTGGAGCTGTTTCAACTTAAATGCATCCTGACTTTGGGCGCCCTGGTGCCCCACCACATGCTGCTGGTGCCTTTTTAAAAACTTTTTTTTTCACTGCTGCCCCTCAAAGGCCACATTCACAGAGAATCAAGCGCTCTGGCAGAAACACCGGTCTTCTCATTCATTTTGAATGGGGGCAGTCCGTTTGGGCTGTGGCGGTGGGGACCGCAGGAGATGCTGAAAAAAACAAAAACAAAACAAAAAACAAACAAAAAAACCAACAAAAAAAAACAAAAAAAACAGTGGTGTGCAGAAGAGAAAGTTAAAACGGAGTCAACTTTTTGGGAAACAACTCGAAGTCACACTGCGGTGGAGGTACACTCGCCGGCGATCAGACTCTCTCTACAGTCATCCTGAAATATCACTGAAAATGGGTGCTATGCAGGCAGAGTTCATGATGATACTCTACGGTTGGGTTCGTGCTTGGTTTATTTTGTGTACCCAGCTCCAATGTCTGGGTCTGGCTGCAGATAACGCCGCAAAATAACAACAACGAGAAGCTTCCTTTGGTTTGTGTAAAAGATACAGAGAGAGAGAGAGAGAGAGCACGCAGCCATGGGCTATTACAGTACAAACTGAATGAGGAGAGAAAGCTGTGATAGTTTGGAAGCAAGTGATTCAGATAAATAAAACATTATTTTGTGGTTGTTTCACAGCACAAATGACCTTTCTCCAGCACTGTGGAGAGATGTCTAGCCATGAGAGAGCAGAATGTGTTTCCAGTCTATACGCTAAGCTAAACTAACCATCTACCAGTGGTAGACTGACATTTAACAGATGGATATCCTTTAAAAATAAGGAGAAACCATGATAATGTGAATATTTGCCTCTCAATAACACCCACAGAGTGAGTTTTATTCCATTTTATTTATGTAATATGTGGCTGATTATTTTCATGTTATAATTATGGACTGGCGGCACGTCACCAGTTGTCACCATTTTGCTGCCAAGTTGCGTGTTTTGACACACTTTCATAATTTGTGATGCCATGCGATCTGTCACTGGGAAAAAAAATTCATACTGATACAACCAGGACCACTAGGGGGTGGAGATGAACAGCTGGGTTCTAATAACATGAAATGAGTGTAACATTTGACATGGACCTTTCTGTTTAGGGGTTCCTGATACGGATACAGAGGTATTTGACTTCCTCATTGACAGATAATCAAACCATCTGATGGTGATGTTAGTTAGCAGCTGGAGTGATGCATGCTACCATCAGAAACGGGTGAAACAGCCAACACAGGCAGCAGATTAGTGTGCTCACTTTACAGATTCCGCAGGATTTCATGGATTATTAAGTGAGAGAGTTCTACAATTATCTGATTACCAAGAGATGGAATGAATTTGATGGTGCACTGCTGGAACAACACAAAATAATAGTTCAGGGTC
>JAJHUR010007300.1:11887-34159 GCA_027495735.1 Lutjanus campechanus | reverse complement strand
TTTTTCAGCCCAAAAAGAAGAAATCAGCTCCAGCCAAACCTGCCGCCAAAACCAAGAAGGCCGACAGCAGCAGCAACAGCAAAAACAACACAAACACAGGTGAGCTCATGCTGATCATCTCATTATGGTTGAATATGATTTTATATTCGCTGAATTGATGTCTGTAGCTTACTGTTTGTTTGTTTGTTTGTTTTCAATTTGTCTGTTCTCACCTGCAGCAGAGGACAGTTCAGACGACGACGAGCCGCTCATCAAGATGGTAAAGAAGGAGCCGAGTGACGAGCAGCTGAAGGAGACGGTGCAGAGTCTGCTGAAGGAGGCAAACCTGGAGGAGATGACCATGAAACAGATCTGCCAGAGGGTACGAACCTTCCTCCGGTTTACACATGAAGCACTGATGCTCACACTGACGCCTTGAGTTTGAGAGATGTTAGAAGTACAGGATGTTTTAAAAAAAAATCTATTAAGAATAAGACTGCTCAATTATCACAAAATAATTCAAATCATAATATACTGTGTCTCGTCTTTTCACTGAAACTCTGCATCAAGATTCAGGGAATTATAACTTCAGAAAGAAAACAGTCACACTATGATGGTTTCATTTAGTCCACGGATCACATACAGACCAACCCGTGTGGCGTGATCCGTACGGACCAACACTCCGACAGCAATTATTTGATAAAGGAGAAACCTGAGAGGAAACAGTGTTATAACGAGGTTCTGTAGTGCAGCAGAGTTCTGGCCTACAGATCTTGTTCTCCAGATGTTTTTTGTTTGTTTGTTTGTTTGTTTGTTTGTTTGTTTGGTACAGACCTCAGCAAATGTCCCATCATCATGATTTTAATTACTTGGGGGTTTTTTCTCAGTGAAAATGAAAATTGTGATGCAAAAACGGTCATTCTCACTCATCATATCGCAATTTCATTCAACATAATCACATGTGACATTTTTTTTTGTACCAAATTTCTTTCTTCTCCTCTTGGACAACAACTCTTCCTCCTTGTGTTTTCAGGTGTTTGACACATACCCAGACCAGGACCTGACCAGCAAGAAGGACTACATCAAACAGACCGTCAAATCTGTGAGTACACACACACACACTCTCACACTCAAGGCGAGGCCACACTACACACAGTTTTATCCCTGATTTTCGCCAACAGATTTTGGATATCGCTGACAGAAACTCCCAGATCAGGGGCAAAAAGCTGCACAGCCACATGAATGACAACTGTCCAAAGACACGATAGATATTAATTCTGTCTGTGTCGGGGAAAACTCAGAGAGCCTGTTTTGTTCTCCACATAAAAGAAACCATGTTTGTTTGGTTCAGACCTCCATGAATATCACATCATCGTGATTTATTTAATTATTTATTTATTTATTTGCTGAATGAACATGAAAAGTGTAATACAAAACTGAGCATTTCCACTGATCGTATCACAATCACAATTTCAGTCAAAATAAATGTTACAGATAAATTTTAATATTTAGTTTAAAAAACAGTCAAGTCCTTTCAAGTCATCTGTCCCAAGTCAAGACTCAAGTCAAGTCCTTAAATTTGTGACTGAAGTCGAGTCATGTGACTCCAGTCCTCCACCTCTGATAATCAATTAAATTGTATCTTGACAAGTGTCTTCATTGTCAAAAGTTCAGGTTCTAATTTCTAGAATTTGTTGCTTTTCTCTTTTTATATCAGCCCAATATCTTTTATCTTTGGACAGTTGGTTTTAAAAATGATTAGTTCATGTGTTTAAAAAACATCAAATTCATAGATAAAGAAAATAAAACTAAGTAACAAACTATGTGCCAGATCCCCTCAGTTCAGTGGATGAAAATAGTCTCATTGCTGAGTGAGGATGAGGATGAGGATGAGGATGAGTCCTCTGCAGCAGCAGGGTTCAACTCTGACCTGCAGCCCGTTGCTGTTTCTTCTCCTCACCTTCTGTTCTGACTTTCCTGTCCATCTAAGACTGTCCTGTCCAATGAAGACATAACATGCCTTAAAAAAGTAAAGAGAAAATGGTCACAAATAGTCAGATTGTTTGATGGTGCCTGAGTAGCTTGTGATTCCTCTCTTTCTCCAGCAGAGGTCAGTTAAAGTTTATCACTTCCTTCACAATTGAAAGGACATGACTACGGAAGGGCGGAGAGCAACAGCAGAAAAGCAAACAAAGCAGCAGAGTTGTTCGGTTAAATGTGAATAAAAACAGTCTCCAACAGATATTTTTCTTACAGATTAACATTTAATGTGCTGAAGAATGCATCCACTTTGTTTCAGACTCTCAGGCTGCTTTTCTGTACCTCAGTCTGACAGTAATAATGTTGACAGTGATGGCTGAAAACTCTTTTGTTTGATATATTTCATGTATGAGATGTTTTCTCTGGTGTAAACTAAACCATCCACTCAGGACTTGTAACACTTGGAGCCAGAAAGGTCAAAGTAAACTTGTTGAGGACAAAATGGTTTCGTTTTCACCTCGTCAGTTTTCACAAGGGCCACTTTGGTGTGTTGATCTCTTTAGTACGGTGGACTGTGAAGCTGCACTTCCTCATTTCTACCACTGAGTCTGACCTGATATGGCATCAGAGCAGCAACTTCCTCTTCTTCTAATACTGCTTCTCAAAACCACACTACTGAAACACAGGTTAATGTCCAGTCAGTTCAGACAGAATGCAGTCAGTTTTTGAGTGAACTGTTGACCTAACACAAACTGTGAACACAATGTTTGTGTAAAGACTCTGTGAAGTTGTGTTCAGGTCTTCATCGTGCCTTTATCCTGACATTTACCTTTCAGGTTATTTTTAAATAATCTACAATTTTATTTTGTTTCCTTGACAGAAACGAACAAAATGTTGAGAAATAGGCCTCCTGTTTATTTTTAAAAAGTTACATATCACTCCTTGTATCTAAAAAGTAAGAGAAGATTTTGTTCATATTATCCATCCTGAGGTTAACTGAGGAAATAGTTTGGCTTTGTTGAATTATTATTAACGTTTGTCTGCACTTTGAAAGAACTCAGCTGTTTGTCTTTTAATTATTCTGACTCTGTTTGTTTCCTCACAGCTCATCACATGAAGACCTGAAGAAAGACGTAATTTCTGCAAAACATCACGGGGGGGAAATTGAGTAGCAGTGGCCGAAAAGCTCCTTTTTCATTAGTTTCATATCAGTTTGTTTTCATACAAAAGTTTTATACATGATTATGTTTTTTATTAATGTGTGTATAGATTTTCAGATTAACTCAACAGTGTTCATCATCATCAACTTTTTTATTTTCTCTGACAAAGTAAGAACTCGTGAGAAAAATGACATTTCTGACTAAACTGTTTTGCTCTGTTTCGAGTCTGCAAGTCGACTTTCAGTCGTCATGTTTAAGCGACAAAAGAAAAGTCAGAGTTATTTTTATTAATGGCAAATCTGATCTTTGCTTTGGACTCGCAGGACTCCACCTTTTTACTTCTGGATTCAAATTTGTACATTTATTTCTAATTAGGTGAAGCTATTTTTGATTAACATACTCATTATTTTGTCAAATCAGTTTCTTTTTTTCTGGAGTTTTGTTTTATTTGGATGTTTTTCTGTCAAATATTAATTTACAATTGTGTTGAGTAATTTACTGATTAAAATTGTACCTTTTTGAACAAAACTGTCTTAATGTGGTTTGAATTTTAATTTAAAAGCAGGATCATTTCCATCAGTATCACTCTGACAGTTTATATCAGTGAGGATGTTCTAGACCACAGCAGACAAACTGCACACAGACACACACTGAGGAGATGAAGAGGAGAGTCTGGACTCTTCATCATGACTTACAATAATGCAGCACAGTGACAAACGTTTTTGTGGAGGAGACGAGTGTCTGTCAGTTTGGTATTTGCAGAGACAGATATTTTAATCTGTAGTGTTTAAACCACAGAACTGTACATCAGTCGGTACTTCACACTCTCGCTCCCCCTCCCTCCTCTCTGCAGCTCGTCTCTCCTCCCTCACTGTTGTGATCGATCAGCAGGAAGTAATTAAGTATTTAAAAGTACACAAATAAGGTTTTGAGTGAAAAAAATTGTGCACCACAGAAGTGTTCAGTAACATTATAATTCATGATCATAAAAGGTTTTAATATCAAGTCGACACATCTGTCCATATTCACATGCTCTCTCCCTCTCTCTCTTCTGTTTCTTTGTGTTGGGCCAGTTGCCTTAACAGCCTGTTTACAGGTGACAGAAGCTTCTGATTCAGACTATGTGTCAGGCCAACGGAACGTATAACAACGTGTGTTAATCGCGCATCAAAAAAAATTAGCAGCGTTAAAAGGAGTTTGACAGCCCTAGAAAACATTTTTCTTGAACACATGAGCAGCTGAGAGCCCTGCTGGAGTGTGAGCAGAGCTCATATTGCTTTACAAAACAAAAATGAAGGCTGTGTTGTCGTCCCGGGGACAATAACAGCACCTGGGACACAAAGATAAGGTGTCAGGGACAAATTTAGGGCAGTTCAGAAACTTACTACTATTACTACCTTATATTCGACATGGACTGTAGATTATTTTAATCATTTGGTGTTCATATTCAAAAGATGGTGTTGGCAGCAGTGTTTACACACCAATATGGTGTTTTGAAGATGAAATTAGGTGTTAAATGTTTTATATTTTCAAAGTGTGCACATGAATTTCCATCACCAGATTATCAGAAACAAGTTTGTGTTTGCAGTGATGCATTTATTGATCAAACAGTTTATTAACTAGAAACTAACTCAACCAGTGACTGTAAGAATAATGAACAAGTGGCAGAGCAGAGGGAGGTGATTAATGCAAGTTACTTTACTAGTTACTACTAAAAATGTATTAATCTATATTTTTTATGAAAGGTGAAAAAAGAAAAGTAGCACAGGGGGCAGCTGAAAGAATTCGGGACTGGACTCTGGTTTGTAAATTATGGAAATCTGGGGGGAAATCTTTGAATTTTCTTTGTATATTAGAGAATAACTTTAATGACTAAAGGACTTTTCACACTGCATAGTCAGCCCTGGACTAAGAATTAGCCCCCTTTCAATGTGTGTGCTAAACCCAGGGCCCATATGATTCACGCTGCCCTGGGTTAAAGCCTCCACACTCACACAGGTGTTTTCTGTTAACCTGGCTGATTATCTTCTTCTAATCTTTTATCCCTGTTTCCCACTGGCAGCTTTTAGCCACAGGCTGGGTTTTGTCGATTTTCAAGGGATAACCCCACAAACTCGGGGCTAACTCTGCTCCGGAGCAGGGACAGCTAGCCCCAGACTAAAGTCGGGGTTAGCCCACTTTGGAACGTGGCTGTGTGAAAGCTCTTTTAGCCCTGTGCTAACTGCTCTCATAACCTGGGGCTGAATATAATTTCACTTTTGAAATAACTGTGCTTTGTGTTTTTGTCTGAAACAGTTTATTTAGTTAAAAGTTAATTTGCTGCCTTTGTGATTTTTTTCTCAGTTTGTCAGGTTTTCAGTTGAAACTTCGACTGATATGATTTTGAAATTGAAGCTGTAATCTGTTCTCACCAGGATGCACAGAGGACAATCTTCAGGTTCTGTTTAACTAAAGATAAGTACATTCACTCAAGTGCTGTACGGATCTTTCTGTGGGGAGTTCAATGTTCTTCCTGTGCCTGTGTGGGTTTCCCCTGCGTGCACCTGTTTCCTTCACCATTAATAACATGAATACTGGTTCAGTTCTCCAGTCAGAACCCATGAACAAGACATTTTTCTAAATATACTGTTTACACTTAATATAGTCTGGACAGACATAATTACATGCAACTAGTTGTCTTATCTGGTTATCAGGCGCCCTATCTCTCTCTCACACACACACACACACACACAGCTCGATGTGAGACCGCGCCTCCCGGTGAAAGTGAAAGTATTTCGAAGTTGTTTACAACGAAACTTAGCGCCATGTTCCTCTGTACGCGGGGCGGATCTGACTGTCGGGTGAGTTGTTTTACTTCATGTTGAGAAACTTTTTTTTTATTTTATTTTACCGCGAATGTAGAATAAAAACAATGTGTGTAAAGTTACTTTGTGTGTTTGAGGGGGAAAGACAGAAGATCTGATAATTTATGTCTCCTCTCTTTACTTTCAGTCCTGCAGTTAAAACGTCATCTTTTCATATTTGTATTTGATTTCTTCGCATAACTATGGGTGCATAACTTGTAAAATTGCTTTAGAACGACAAATAATAAAGTTACAACCACACACAGTTAAGAGATACGTTTTTAAATCTTTAATTTTATGATTTATTTTCAGGTTATTGTTCGACGCCGAACTGGCCTCCCCAGTTTTTTTTTTTTTTTTCTGTCTCCGTTTTGAGGGAGCGGCTTGTATCTCCACATAACTCAGGTGAGCAGCGCCATCTAGTGGCTTTAGATATTAAAACGGGTGGAAAACAATGTTAAAGTAATTTTAAAAATGCATGAACTTGTGCATGAAAAAAAGAGATTGTGATAAATCTGTATGTCAAAGTGGGTTAACAGCATTTTATTGAGGGAGCAATTACATTATATTTTATTTCCTTTAGAAATATATTTCCACATGAATAGTTAATGATTTCATCATCATGCAAGACTGTCCCCAGGAAAGATAATAATATATTTATTCATATAATATACATTCATACCTATATTTTGAAGTTTTTTTTTCTATTTTATTGTTCAAAAATAACAAAACAAAGTCATGAAATACTTATTCTTGCAAAAAACATTGGCAAAGAGGGCCCCTAAAATATTTCTAAACAATTAGATCATTTAAATTAGAGCTGCACAGTTGATTGCATAATTATAAAAAATCATAGAACCAGAATTTTTTTAAAAGGAAAAATGTGAGAAAACAGTATTTTAATGAAGTACTGTGCTGCAGAGATGCCCCGTCTGCTCCAGATGAAACAAAACATGTTTGTTTGGTACAGACCACCAATCATTTTTTTTACCATATTGTGCAGCCGTTGTTTAATGTTTTTTGCTTTTTCTTTGACATATTAAAATGTGCTGTGCAGTAGTTTCATTATTCAAGCAAGGAATTTCAAGCACTTTTTTCAGGCAAAAGGTAAACACCAGCTTTATAAATTGAAATGGATAACATCCATATTAGATCAGAATGGGAAGAACATTTTTATTCAAATCACATAACTGACAAAGTAAATTCTTTTTATCAACAACTGGTTTCCAGAGCTAATATATATAAAACATCTACAGGAGTCAGTTCACTGTGAGCTCAGTTTTGTTGGTCTGTATTTGTTTATATTTGTTTATATTTAGTCAAATCTTTGGCCTTAAACCTGCACAAACAGGGTAAGACGTTTCATTTATAATCATAAATGATAAAGTGAGGTGGAAAGCTGAGGATGCTTTTGAAAAGGCCCTGACTTTTATGTTGCACAACTCATCTCTGAATACCTCTCATAGTCTCCTTAAAGGGATAGTTTACCTAAAAATGAAAATTCATTCAAGTCATTATCTACTCGTCCTGATACCAACTGAGGGTCAGGTTTAGTTTTTTAGTTCAGAAAACACTGCTGGAGTTTCACAAGAAAACAGCTCTGCAGAATCTTCTAAACAATTTAAGCAAATGGTGCACAAACGCACAAAAACAACCCAAAAAAAAAAAAAAGCATAAAATGCCTCCATACTGCTCGACTGGTGTAATCCACATCTCATCAAGCCCAACATGCTGTTCAGGTGTCACACCACACACACACACACACACACACACACACACAAAGTTCAGACAGTGTGCATGTGAACGTGGCTCCAACCTAAAGATCTACAGTGAAGATTCAGGATAAAAACATGGTGTAAACAATGTCTCTCAAGCCAAGTTGGTATGAAGGTGGACAGTAAAGGAACAAGGTGTACAGATCTTCTGGAAGTTTCACAAATCACGGGTTCCCTTCTAGACATGACCTGGTGATGCACTGATTCTCAACGCTAATTGATTAAACACATCAAGAGCAGAAAAACAAGAGAAAGAGAGAGAGTGAATAATTTGGTCTTTTCTGTAGTTACTGTACCTGCTGAAGAACAGAGGCTCTGCTTCTGAAATGCTGATGTTACACAGAGCAGTGACATATCCAGAGATAATGTCAGTAAATCTGATTAAAATCCAGATTTTGCTTAACCTGTGCAAATATACAACACAAAACACAGACATTGGGATCGTTTTTCATTCACATGAGGTCCCCTGGTCATATTAGTGCTTTGTGAATAGGGTTTATGTTTCATGCTAACACTGCACATCCCACCACAGAATGTGCATCAGGGCAAACAGCACAAGCCTCCTTCAGCTTTAAGCACAGAAAGTAGCTGTTTGTAATAACATTAGGATCAACATCTGGGAATAAACAGTTTGACTGAAGCTTACTGACGCCTTCAATCCTCACAATACTGGACTGACCAATGGCAGCAGCTACACTCATCAGCATGTATGAGAGAGTGTGTGAAATATGTCCTGTTGAACTCAACAATATCACTGATCTGCACTGTAGACTCACTGAAGACATCAAGATGAGTGACTGTGGATCTGAAGGAGGATCAGCAGCCAGCATTAAATCAGCAAAGACGCACCACTCCAGAGATTATCCTCCAGACTTACATGGTGCAAGTGAACAAACAAGGTAAGAAATTTTGTTTCAAATCATAAATTCTCAAATAGAGAGGACAGAGGAGGGCGCTATAACACAGCTGAGGAGTCTTTAAACCAAAATTGAATTTTTGAAATATCATGAATTTACAGAATAAACTCTGGTGTATGCTTGAAACAAACTAGTTGCTGGACCATTTCTAAAGACAAAGTGTTTATACTTGTGTCAGCTGTCACAGAGAGGCACAAGGCACAATGAAATACTTAAAGGTAGATTCTACTCTATTTCAAACTGGTGTATTTCCCATCGAAGTGACCACTGTGACCCTATGATTCATCCTAACGTGGTGCATCCCACCACAGAATGTGTATCAGGGCAAACAGCACAAGCCTCCTCCAGCTTTAAACACAGAAAGTAGCTGTTTGTAATAACATCAGGATCTACATCTGGGAATAAACAGTTTGACTGAAGCTTACTGATGCCTTAAGTCCTCAGAATACTGGACTGACCAATGGCAGCAGCCAGTGTGAAATGTGTCCTATTGAACTCAACACTGTCACTGATCTGCACTGTAGACTCACTGAAGACATGATGAGTGACCGTGGATCTGAAGGAGGATCAGCAGCCAGCATCAAATCAGCAAAGACGCACCACTCCAGAGATTATCCTCCAGACTTACATAGTGCAAGTGGACAAACAAGGTAAGAAGTTTTGTTTCAAATCATAAATCCTCAAATAGAGAGGACAGAGGAGGGCGCTATAACACAGCTGAGGAGTCTTTAAGCCTAAATTAAATTTTTGACATTTCATGAATTTACTATGGTGGCCGACAAGTACAAACGCGCTGCATATACAGACAGACACTGCAAACACAGAAACAAAACGCTGCAAATACAGAAACGCGCTCCAAATACGAAACCAAATGCAAAAAGGAAACACTGCATATCCAGTCATACGATGGAAGTGCTCCAGGCCTCTAGGGGCAGTGCTGAGCGTCCACCCGAGAGACCAGATGAGTGAATGAGAAGAAGAAAGTTATTGTGGGTGGAAAATTGGAGTCGGGAGAGGCTACATGAAAAAGTACCTATTCTTTTTTCTTTTTCTTTCTTCCTTTTTTCCGCATGTGGCCCGCATCTTTTACTATATTATGAAAGTGCAGCTGATTTACATGACGTTAGATGAAGCTCAGCACTGCCCCTAGAGGCCTGGAGTACTTCCATTGTATGACTGGATAAGTGGCGTTTTCTTTTGCATCTGTTTTCTTATTCCCAGCGTGTTTCTGTATTTGCAGCGCGTTTGTGCTGTCGGCCACCGTAATTTACAGAATAAACTCTGGTGTATGCTTGAAACAAACTAGTTGCTGGACCATTTCTAAAGACAAAGTGTTTATACTTGTGTCAGCTGTCACAGAGAGGCACAAGGCACAATGAAATACTTAAAGGTAGATTCTACTCTATTTCAAACTGGTGTATTTCCCATCGAAGTGACCACTGTGACCCTATGATTCATCCTAACGTGGTGCATCCCACCACAGAATGTGTATCAGGGCAAACAGCACAAGCCTCCTCCAGCTTTAAACACAGAAAGTAGCTGTTTGTAATAACATCAGGATCAACATCTGGGAATAAACAGTTTGACTGAAGCTTACTGATGCCATAAGTCCTCACATTACTGGACTGACCAATGGCAGCAGCCAGTGTGAAATGTGCCCTGTTGAACTCAACACTATCACTGATCTGCACTGTAGACTCACTGAAGACGTGAAGATGAGTGACCGTGGATCTGAAGGAGGATCAGCAGCCAGCATTAAATCAGCAAAGACGTACCACTCCAGAGATTATCCTCCAGACTTACGTATTGCAAGTGGACAAACAAGGTAAGAAGTTTTGTTTCAAATCATAAATCCTCAAATAGAGAGGACAGAGGAGGGCGCTATAACACAGCTGAGGAGTGTTTAAGCCTAAATTAAATTTTTGAAATTTCATGAATTTAAAGATTAAACTCTGGTGTGTGCTTAAAACAACCTAGCTGCTGGACCATTTCTAAAGACAAAGTGTTTATACTTGTGTCAGCTGTCACAGAGGGGGACAAGGCACAATGAATTAAGATAAGATAAGATAAGATAAGATAAGATAAGATATTCCTTTATTAGTCCCACAGTGGGGAAATTCTGGCATTACAGCAGCAAAGTGGAAGGCAAAAATAAGAAGCATAAGTAAAAACAATAAATAGCAAACAAGCAATATAAACAGGGAGTATAGAAAAATATGAACAATCCAAACATTGGAAATACAGAAACTACCAATCTGGTATGGGAAGATATCAGATGATGATGGTAATATACAGTGTTACCAAGATTACACCATGGCACTGAGGAAATATCAATATTGCACATAAGAATTTAGACATTTGCCAGATACTGGTATTGCACATGGGATGAAAAGTACCCCTGACTGGAGTATTAATATTGCACATAGAGATAATAGTACACCTGATTGAGGATTGACAAGTTGCACCTTTAAGTTTAAAATCACGTGAGCTAAAATATTTAACAGCATAAGTGAACAAACAGTTACTTCAACCACATCCAGTAGATGATGGGAACATCTCTCCAAATATTCTTTTTTAAAGTCTGAGATTGCGCTGCTTTTGTTATTGGTACCTTACTTAGAAAGTAATGTCGTCTGCATATAGGGTGATATGATGAAAAGGACCATGAATACTTGGTTTTAAAATCCATAGACAGATATATTATATTAGCTAATGACTCTGTAAATAAAATGAATACAACTCACGAGATTTATATTATGTAGAAAATATATTCAGTAACATTTTTTGAAAAGCAGTAAAAGAATATGTTATGTCGTTTCCCAAGCTGTAGGCAGAGGTCAACAAGTGTCCAATATACTTAGAAACACACCAATAAATTCAACCTTTAAATAATTACAATTTATAACTAGCAGACAATTAATCTGTAATGATTAAGATTTCAATTCAGTATAATTTTCACTTGTATTAATATATTTGTGCAATAGGTGGAATGTTTAACTTTAAAAGAGAAGCCAAAAATTAATGCATGTTTTCATAGAAAATGTTCTTTGGTTCCCATCTCTACTTTTTTCAGTGGTCAGACTGCATCAGACATTCAGCCAAAACAGGAAACCCTGAAGGTAGGAAGTTATATTTATTTTTATTTTAATGTTGTACATTGGAGTATATATGCAGAAAAAGTGTGACTCCAAAGAAACCAACAAGGAGTTCAGTAAAAGAAATTCATGGTCTTTGTCAGGTGTTTGAATCCAAAGTCATGGCGTTAGTGAGCCAAGCTGTGAGAAGTCATACGAAGGGATTGTTTGAGGAAGACAATCAAGAGGAAACACTTGATGATCAACCAGTTCAGGTTGATAATGAAACAAATGAAGCAGCTTTGAAGATTTCCCTCCACATCTTGAGGACCATGAATGAGGAAGGACATGCTCTGACACTTGAACAAAGTAAGAGACTGCATGTTACTGTACTATTTTATGTTTGTTTGGAGAGCTAACTGTAGCTACTCACTGATGTTCTTATACATAAAGTTTCTTACTCATGTATTATGTGTTATGAAGTTTGGTCTATTTTGAAATATTTTCACTATTAGATGAAGTTGAGTCATATCTGGCGATGTAGAGCTGACCAAGCTGACAAGCTGACTCTGGTGGTTGTCAGGAGGGATGAGCACACAACAAACTGTTCTTGTTATTGATATTACACATTTCTTTGCGGTTAGGTCATTATGGAGAAGTTGTCATGTACAAAAGGAAACAAAAATCTTCCATGAAAAGGAAAAATAAACACATACTGGATGAGATAACTACAAAGCAGCTGCCTGTACCTCTTGAAAAGATTTATACGACGCTGTATCTGACAGAGGGGGACAGTGGAGAGGTCAACAATGAACATGAAGTGAGACAAATTGAAACAGCCTTTAATAGACGCATATCTTCAGAAACTCTGATCAGTTGTGAGGACATCTTCAAGCCCCTACCCAACCAACAAGGCAAACCAATCAGAACGGTGCTCTCCAAGGGCATAGCAGGCATCGGCAAAACTGTGTTGGCACAGAAGTTCATGCTGGACTGGTCAGAGGAGAAAGCCAATCAAGACATCCAGCTCCTGTTTTCACTTCCTTTTAGGGAGCTGAATTTGATTAAAAATGAAAGAAGAAGTTTGATGGGGCTCCTGTACGACTTCTCTCCAGACCTGAAAGAATCTGGAATCACAGACCTGAAGATGTGTAAAGTTCTGTTTGTTCTGGATGGTCTCGATGAGTGCAGACTCCCTCTGGATTTCAAGGGAAATGAGAAATGTTGTGATGCTACACAGTCAGCCTCAGTGGACGTGCTGCTGACAAACCTCATTGCAGGTAACTTGCTACCAAAAGCTAATCTGTGGATAACTACCCGACCTGCTGCAGCCAGCTGCATCCCTCCACAGTATGTAGACCGCATGACTGAGATAAGAGGCTTCAACAATGTGCAGAAGGAGCAGTACTTCCACAAGAAAATTGATGATAAAGACTTAGCCAGGAGAATAATTGCAAACTTAAAGTCCACAAGAAGTCTGTACATCATGTGCCATGTGCCAGTGTTTTGCTGGATTTCCTCTATTGTCCTGGGAAAAATGTGTGCCAATGTAGGAGGAGGAAAAATGCCAAAGACTTTGACTCAGATGTACATCTACTTTCTGGCACATCAGACCACTCAAATGCATGTCAAGTACTATGAAGAGCAACAGCTGGACTCCCATGAGAGTAACAAGGTGATTATGTCACTTGGGAAGTTGGCCTTCCAGCAGCTGGAGAAAGGCAACCTGATCTTCTATGAGGACGATCTTAGAGACTGTGGTATTGATGTCAAAGAAGCATCTGTCTACTCAGGAGTGTGCACTCAAGTCTTTAGGGAAGAGTCCTGTATGGAACGCAAAGTCTTCTGCTTTGTGCATCTGTCTGTCCAGGAGTTTCTCGCAGCTTTGTACGTCCATGTGATGTACAAGTCCAAAGGAGTCAACCTGTTGATCAAAGAACCGAAACAGATGGCCAAAGACAAGCCTGTATCTGAACTGCACAAAGCTGCAGTGGACAGAGCTTTGCAAAGTAACAATGGCCACCTGGATCTCTTCCTGCGTTTCCTCCTCGGACTGTCTCTGGAGTCCAGTCAGGATCTGCTCAGAAGTCTGAAGATTCAGGTAGAAACCTGTGACTCCCAAAGTCACAAGAAAATCATCGAGTACATCAAAGAGAAAATAAATCAGACTCAATGCCCAGAGAGGTACATCAATCTCTTCCACTGCCTGAATGAATTAAATGACCACTCTCTGGTGGAGGAGATCCAGAGCCGCTTGGACTCACACCGGGACATGGAAATGGAAAAGTGCTCTGAAGCCGAGTGGGCAGCTCTGGTCTTTATGTTGATGACCTCACCAGAGAAACCGGAGGAGATCAACCTGAAGAAATACTCCAGAACAGAGAGAGGCCTTCTCAGGCTCCTACCAGCCATCAGAGCTTCCAGATCAGCAAAGCAAGTTTAATCATTTCCTAATTAATCATTTTTAACAATTATCACTTGATGTCTTGAAACTGTTCACCCTTGATTTATATAACAAACTGACTTTGTCTTTCTGTTTCTCAGGTTGAATGACTGCAGTCTCACTGCAGACTGCTGTCAGCAGCTGTCCTCCACTCTCAGCTCGAGCTCTAATGAGCTGAATCATTTAGACTTAAGTGACAACTTCTTACAAGACTCAGGAATCAAGGATCTCTGCACCGGACTCAAAATCCCACAATGCAGAGTGAAGACACTAAGGTAAGTCAGTTCTGAAGTTGACAATAGTTTGGCTAAAAAAAACATCTTAAAAAGTCCCCACATCTTCGATGACACAGTGCAGTGGCAGACAGTCTACAATATACTGACCACATTTCAGGCACAATGTCTTGTTCCTGCTGCTCTGCGCTGTTCACGCTACATGACTTGTGTAGCAGCAAGGAGATACCAAATGTTGGTCCACCACTTTAGCCCAGACTGAAATATCTTGACAAATACTGGATGAATCAGTAAACATTTTGGGGTCAGAGTGAAAACTAACAACTATCCACCCTTGTGTCACTGGTTTAACACTGTATACACTCACCAGCCGCTTTATTAAGTACACCTTGCTATTACTGGGTTGGACCCCTTTTGCCTTCAGAACTGCCTCAGTTTTTCATGGCATAGATTCAACAAGGTGCGGGAAAATTGGAGATTTTGGTCCATATTGTCATGATAGCATCAAACATTTGCTGCAGATTTGTCAGCTGCATATCAGTGATGCAGATCTCCTGTTCCACCACATCCCAAAGGTTTGAGACCAGTTTGAGATTATTTGAGCTTTGTGACATGGTGTGTTATTGTGCTGGAAGTAGGCAAGAAGATGGGTACCCTGTTGACATAAAGGGATGGACATGGTCAGAAACAATACTCAGGTAGGCTGTGGTGTTTAAACGATGCTCAGTTGGTACTAAGGGGGCAAAAGTATGCCAAGAAAGAAAATATCCCCCACACCATCACACCACCGCCTGAACCATTGATACATGGATCCATGCTTTCATGTTGTTTACACCAAATTCTGACCCGACCATCTGAATGTTGCAGCAGAAATCGAGACTGTGTTGAACTGTAGTTTCCTTCCTTCTTAGCTGACAGGAGTTGCACCTGGTGTGTTCTTCTGCTGCATCTGCTTCAAGGTTCAACGTGTTGTGTGTTCATAGATGGTCTTCGGCCTACCTTGGTTGTAACGAGTGGTTATTTGAAATACTGTTGCCTTTCTATCATCTCGCACCAGTCTGTCTATTCTCCTCTGACCACTGGCATCAACAAGGCATTTTCATCCAGAGAACTGCTGCTCACTGGATATTTTCTCTTGTTCTGACCATTCTCTGTAAACCCTACAGATGGTTGTGCATGAAAATCCCAGTACATCAGTAGTTTCTGAGATACTCGGACCAGCCCGTCTGGCACCAACAGCCATACCACATTGAAAGTCACTAAAATCACCTTTCTTCCCCATTCTGATGCTCAGTTTTAACTTCAGCAGGTCGTCTTGACCATGTCAACATGCCTGAATGCGATGAGTCGTTGCCTTGTAATAAGCTGATCAGATATTGTGTTAACGAGCAGCTGAACAGGTGTACCTAATAAAGTGGGCGGTGAGTGCAAGTATAGGCTCATGCTGTAATTCCACGTGTGTTAACGTGTAATGTACATGCCCACCCGAAAAAGGAGTTTGTCTGACTACATAAAGCTGTGCTCAGTCCAACAGTAGCCTACATCTGTAAAAAACACAAAGCTTTCATTCATTTGAATGGAGCCAGTGTGGTACAGGAGGGGCACTACTGCAGGAGTGTCCTGTGGGGAAAAAAATGCAGGGTCTTTCAATTTTTGCTGCAATACAAAGCCATCTGATGAGATATTCTGGGAATCAGGTGAAACTTTCCATTCAGACAGAATTCCACTAGCTTTGGACTGGTCGGGCCAGTCACAACTGTTTATTTAATATGGGATGGGTCCCATTCAGTGACTGTAGGAACAAGTAGGGGTTTTCTGGCACAACTTCACCCACTAACAAGGTGCACGGAGAGAAGAAAAATGTCCAGAAAGAGGTAAAACTCCAGCAACACTTGTAGTACTAGGAACAGCTTTATTGGTTGACCAACGCGTTTCGGCTCAGGCCTTCATCAGGGTCATCAAGTTATCCCATTCAGTGACTGACAGGGAATCGCATGTCAAACATTTAGTTGCTTTTTGTGGTTGTTGGTCCATCCAACTGTGTCCAGTCTGCAGTTTCCTGTGTTGTAAAATCCCATGTGAGGGTATTATAAACCTTGTATTATTTTGGCATCTGAGAATCCTTCACATTCATAGATAGCTTACTCAAACTGGGCTTCCTGGATCAGGTTTCATGAATTACCTGAAGCAGGACACTCTGCCCCTTTTGTCATTTTAATGCAGTGCTGAACACAACACAACAATGCCTTCACAATAAAAAAACAAGTGAAATTAAAAAGAAAAACAATTTGATACTAAAAGCAGAATCACCAAGGGCACCATACAGGATACAGGACTTAATTTTCCTTCCAGTGAGCCTTCTTTAGGTTCTGATTCTTTATCTGACTTTTCCTTTTCCTTGATGTCTGTGTTTGCTGAAGATTTTGATATGATACACAACATTTGACTCATTACAAAGGTGGGGTGTTATTATATTTAATTTCTTTTTAATTCATTTCTTTTAAATTTTAATTTGTCCTTCTTTCTTGCCCCTTCAGGTTGAACCGATGCAGTCTCACCCAGGGATGCTGTGAAGACCTGGCTTCAGTTCTGAGCTGTCCCTCATCCCATCTTAAAGAGCTGGACCTGAGTGACAATGACATCGAAGACAAAGGAGTTCAGCTGCTCTCCTCTGGACTTGGAAATGTGAGCTGTAAACTGGAGACCCTCAGGTATGACTTAGAGAAGGCTGTTAATCCATGTTTAATAGTAATGAAGGGTATCAACCACCAGTTAAGGCTGATTTCTGTCTCTCTGTCACAGGTTGTCCTTCTGTAACATCACAGAGAAAGGTTGTGGTTTCTTGGCCTCTGCAGTGAAGTCCAACCCATCCCACTTGATCAAGCTGGATCTGAGCTACAATTACCTGGGAGAGTCAGGAGTGAAGCTCATCTATGAAGGTCTGGAGGAAGGACGATGTGAATTAATTAAACTCAGGTAAAGAACACTTTCTTAATGTTTTTGTGTTTTATCCTGCTGTGATGTCTCCTGGGAGGTAATCCAGACCAACAATGTGTTTCTATCTGCTCCACAGAGTCGACCACAACGCAGAACACTGGTTCAAACCAGGACTGAGACAACGTAAGTACATTTCTGAGCAAAAATCAGTTACAGACCTTTGTGTTGATGTTTGAAAACTGACAGTGGGCATTTTTATGATCAGGCATGCAAATGTATCACTTTTCAGTAAAGTGTCACACAGGCGATGCTTTAGTTTGTTTAGTCCCAGCAGCTCCTTCTGCTTTTCTTTTTTTTTTTAAAGTTATTTTTTTGGCCTTTTGTGCCTATATTCACAGTGACAGCTGAAGAGTAGACAGGAAAGGGGGCAGAGAGAGAGAGGGGATGACACACAGCAAAGGGCCGAGGGAGGGAGTCGAACCAGCGGCCGCTGCAGAGGACCACAGCCTCAATACATGGGTCGGACGCTCTACTCACTGAGCTAAACGCCCCCCTTCTGCTTTTCTTAACCTCGTTAATTAGTCTCTTGTCCTCCCTGTTACTTTGATTCGGGGAAACTGGAACATCAATGACATCAGTATAGTTTTAGACCAAATAAAATATGTTGGAGGTGAAGCAAGTGTGCAAAACGTTGTAAAAATAGACCCAGGGCGAGTGGTTTTGTAAACAAGCAACATGTCTAACTCTTTGACTTCTTCCTGCCAACAGATGCATGTGAGCTGAAAATGGATCCTAACACTGCTCACAAACTCCTCATCCTCTCTGACGACCACCAAGAAATTTGCCAGGTCACAGAAGAGCAGCCATATCCTAAACACTCTGACAGGTTTGAGTACTGGGCTCAAGTCCTGTCCCAGCAGGGCCTCAAGAGCCGCTGTTACTGGGAGGTGGAGTGGAAAGGACAATGGGTCGGGATTGGGGTGACCTACAAGGGGATCGGTCGAAAAGGGCCAGAAAACGACTGTGTGATGGGATACAATGAAATATCTTGGAGCCTGCACTGTTCTGGGAAAGGCTACCGTGCGTATCATAACTTTGAGAGCATTGTGATTCGTGTCCCCCTGGGTGATTCTCGTGGACTGGCCACGTATCTGGACTGGGAGGCTGGCATCCTGTCCTTCTATAAAGTTTCTCCTGGAGGGTCGCTGACGCACCTGCACACCTTCTTCACCGAGTTCACTGAGCCTCTCTACCCTATTTTCAGGGTGTGGGGTAAAGGCTCCTCACTGAGGCTGTGTCAGGTGAAATAATCTGCCAAAGAAAAGACTGAGTGAGGACACATTGAGACACAGTCTTATTCATTTGAATGTGGATAGTTCATTTAGGCTGCGGCAGTGGGGGCCACAGATTATGCTGAAAAAAACACTGTGGCATGCAGCAGAAAAGTTGAAACAGTCGACTTTTGGAGAAACACAACCCTGTCATGATGTCACCGCAATGTCAGATTGTGTCTGAATACAGTTTAAAGAATACACACAATTAATCTCTTATTTTCATTCATACGTTAACGTAGATCAAAGTAAACAATCAAAATGATCAGTTGTACATTCATATCTAACTATATGAAAAGGCTTGTTTTGTTTTTTGTGTTGGAGTGGAGTTGTACTTATGTATAGTCAGTGTATTACCTTGCTGTGGTCAGTGCAGTCCAAGTTAGTCCTGACACCGGAGCTCAGCTTTGTATTGTTGCAGACAAAGTCGGCAGAAAAACTTTAAAATGTTAACCACGTAAATAAATATCTGTTTATGTGTACGCTAAATTGATAAATTTTTCACTGCCACCAGAAAGCCTTTTATTATGGAATTGCATTTTCTCAAATGTAGTCCGTCTGTCGGTCCCTAAGTATAGGAGCGCCTGCTTCTGCCCCGCTTATCGCTCTGCAAATCAGCCATCATTCACATAGTTGCAAGATCAGACTGACATCCAACTTTACTGTCATAAAGATTTCAAATGACGATGATGATGATGATGCACTCGTGTTTTTCTGAGCTGTTCAAACAAACAAGTGTCCTGGTCACTGTATATTGGTGGTGCAACGGATCACGTATAATGATGATGATAATATTAATGCATACTACTAGCACTATACTGTATCACAGTATACTATTATACACAATAGATATACACATTATACACTAACGTATAATAATTCTATACTCTGTAGTCTCACTTAATGTCCTGCCTACAGCACGATCTGATTAGTAACATGTCACGAGTAATAGTCAATGAACGCTGACAGATGTGTCAGAGGGAAAACAGCAGCCGACATTGCTGATGCTACAATAAACATCACAATGATTGATCTGTGACATACATGTCCAGTCTCTCAGTTAAACCTCTGATTTCACTCGATGGAGGTGAAAGTAATGACTCTTAAATTAGTTGCTCCTCCTTTTTTAAGACTCAGTGTCCCACAGCGCAGAACTTCAGAGTAAAACACAGAAGGCATCTGTCTTGTCTTTTCACTTTTTTCATTCAGCCCCGGAGATTGAGGGAGTTATTACTTTAAAAACTAATCACAACATTAAAACTATCTTCACACTATCATGGTTACATTTAGTCTGTGGTTTGCACGCGGGCCACATCGTGGAGGGCGATCCTTTGCATCCCTGCCGTCTTTTCTTTCTTTTTTCAGTTCACACATCTGCCACACTGGGCTGCCTGGGTAGGGTCGTACAGAAGGACTACAGTTGAGAAAGTGTTGTGCTGAGATAAACAGCTGTCTGGCAGAAAATAACAAATTTCGTGTACACTTGAATGGAGATTAAGGGTGTTTTTTGTTGTTGTAGGCTTTTATTTTTGTGGCTAAAATACGTTTTTCTGCTGCACCGTTTTTCTTATACAACCCAACTTTTTAAAAAAGAACTATCCTTTTAGTGTTCTAAACTGAGAGGAAACCAAACAATTTAATGTAAAGACAGTTTAAACAACCAATAACCAATCATTTACTATGCAGTGCAAAAAGCATGAGCCAGCATGAACTCACTTGCATCACGCTATTCAGCAGTTTAAGTTGCACTTAGAGCATTGTCCCCAATAGGGGAATTTGGTAAGCCACATTCATCTGGAGATAATTGGTTACGCTGTATATTCAACATCACTAACGATATATCGATCAATAGAAAATGTATCTAAAAATAGAAATGGTTACACTTTATAATGTATTATGTCTGTAACAAGAGGTATGGGCTGCATCAGGACCTCCAGTTAGGAAGTCATATGAGCTCTGACAGCTGTGCTCTTTAATGTTGTCATGGTTACAAGTTGAGTAGCGGATTAATTTTGAATGGTGATTTAATGCACACTTGCCAGCCAATCAGAATAGAGTATTAACACAGACCATGGTATGAGCTGTTTATTTTATTCTTGTTTTATGTTTTTCATTATATTCTGAATTTAATTATCTGTATGTTGTATTTTGTGCGCAGCAGGAAGAAACCACACTTCTAATTTTGTTGTAAGACCCTGTGTTGTGCAAAAATAATATTTTTTCTTACTCTCTTTTTTGCAGGACTGAGCTGTTTGATACACTGTGGTAAATGATATGTTTTAATTTTACATGTGTTTGGAGATTGTGAGGACTTCAGTAGGTTTTTTTTTAAGTAAGTTGAAGTTAGTTGGTTGCTAAGTGGTTGTTGGCTTTGATATCACAGTGTTGCTGTGTGGATGCTGTGGTGTTCAGGTTGGTTGCTGCAGTAGTTGCAGTGTTTGCTCGTGTTTCCAGTATGTTGCTAAGTGGTTGCTGTGGATTTCCAGCCAGCAAGGTAGTTGCCTGGCTGTTGTTGGGTGGATTGTTGGGATTTTGAGATGGTTTCTATGGAGAACCTGGGCATTTAGACAGACATCTAGATTCTTTGCAGCAGGTTTGGTGTGATCCTATAGAAGACCAGCAGATGGCAGAAGTTGTGTGTTGTGTTTGATAGTAGTAATCAAAGTGTTCTGTGTTTTACTGTTTGTGCAGAGATCGTGTCTCTCTGAGTTCTTGTCTCTGCAGCTTCTCTTGTTCAATAAGGTGAAATCCTGCCAGAACATTTGTGGTAACTGCCAGAGGAAGCTCAGCTCTTCATCACAATAATTCAATCATACAAATTTAATAATTTAAATTTAATCTCAAAGAATATGTGCTTATGTGTCTGTAGATATTTTTCTATTTTTGTATTTTCAACTTGGCTGATTTCTTATTTATTATCCAGAGAATGTGGTTTTCAGTCTTTTGTTATTTTTTGTAGGCTATCATGTACACGAAGCTCCAGCTTCAGTGAACTAATAAGACACCAAAAACTCAGAAGACAAGAATAAACCTTGTTGTGTGTAATGTTACATTGTAAATAGAATCATTAACATTTGTTAAACACTGATCATCTTCTGTAGAACAACATAAAATTATTATTTTCATATATATATTTTTATAAAGCCACTTTTGAATATTCATATTAGTCTGCTGGTTTATTTCATTTTTTAAAGTAAATATATGTTTCCATGTTCTTGTACAAAACATACATGAATCAAGGAAAATATATGTTAAAAAAAATTGGAAATGTCAAAATTATTGTATTTTGTATGTGTATAAGTGGGCCGGTACGCACCGGTACGGAGTACCGGCACTTCTCAATTTTAGCCTCTAGCGTACCGGGACTTTTTGCGGCGTACCGGGACTTCACTTGAGCCCATAGTACCCTCTCTTGTTCTATTTCTCTCTTGCGCTTTGTGATACTCAGACTCCTATCGCTATACTACATTACCCAGTGTGGACTGGTACGCGCCACACGCCTGCCCCTCGCGAGGCGTTCGCTTGTAAGGAGGTCTCGCGAGTTGAGTGTGCCAAAACAAGGACGTGAAGAAGAGATATTGCGGACGTTGAATGCAAGCA
>JAJHUR010007300.1:0-11867 GCA_027495735.1 Lutjanus campechanus | reverse complement strand
TAATATCATGTTGTTGGTCCTCCTAAATTTGTGAATTTGCTCAGTTAAGTTACACTACAATCAAATATTTAGGTCTAAAATATTAAACAGTCATTGACTACTGTTTTGTTATGATAGAAACAAACACAGGAGTCATTTAGCCAAATGGATTTATTTGTCAACTGCATAGCTCACTTCTCCTGTACAAGCCCATTGGGCTTCGTTCCCTCCCTGCACCATTAATATCTGATGTGTGCTAAATAAATAAACAAACAAACAAACAAACTTCTCTGATTTTTTCCATGTAGGCTACTGTCTGTCTCCATCTTCTATCTATTTATTTCTCTCATGTGTGTGTCCACAGGAAATTGTAGGTGCTAGTTCACTTGTGCATCAACCTGTGTGCTACTTGAGGGTCGCCCCCCTGAAGACCTCCCCTGGGCTAATATCCAAGTGAACAAACAGAATTTATCTGGAAAGTTGAAAGCTCAATAAAAACAAATTTCTTTTTAAAAATCAGTATCATGTCCTAGTATTTAAATATGTAGTATATATTATATATATTTAATATATAGTAGGCTATTTATATATAATGATCTGCTGTTACCTACCGCCTAATTTACCTGGCAACAGTCGAATAAGGGGAGTACCGGCACTTATTTTTTTCCACTTAAAGCACTGTTTCTACCTGTGATGAAATTATGTTGATGGAATAAAAATGATAAGTGATATGATTAAACAGTGTCTGATGGTACAATTTATATTCTGTCTGATTAAAAGTAAGAGAAAAAAAGAACAGAAAAGCTACAAGGAACCAGTACAGGATCAGTTTTGTGGAGCCACATGTTTGAACCTTCAGATCTTTCCTGTAATGATTATTTTAGTTATCAACTAATCTGTCAACCATTTTCTTCACTTATCAATTAGTTATTTGGTCCAGAAAATGGTGATTATTTTTTATCTAAGTCCAAGATGACGTCCTCAAATGTCAAAAATATTCAGTTTAATCAGAGATGAATAAAGACACCAGAAAATATTGACATTTAATAAGTTGCAATAAGAGAATTGTGACTTTTCTTGAATTAAAAAAATGACTTAAAACAATTAACTGATCATCAATACAGATGTAGATTAGTTCAATAGTTGATTAATAACAGATTAATTGTTGCAGCTCTGAGTGTTTTATGTATTTTAAGGACAAAAAATGGTCAAAATGATCATAACCAGGATAGTTGTGTGCATGTAAACACTAGAGGTCACAGTTTCCATATTAAATCAGAAATCTGTCAAAATGAGCTTTCAGTTTCAATCACCTTAATCAAAGTCAGAATATGCGATTCTACTAGTATTTTTCTTCTCCACTCTGCTTACTTGCAGCATCTGATGTGTGTCTGCAGAAAAAAAAATCACTTGAGAGTCCACACAGCGTCGCTCACCAGCTGTTACATCACACTCGATACCATATAGACTCTTTTTAAAGAGGAATCTGAAAATGTTAATAACATCTCAGGGCATAAAACCAATGATCTGTTGATCTTTACAAATCAAGACTCTGTACTCTAACAATAGCATAGTTGTCAGTAAAAATTAATAAAAGAAATAGTGGATTTAGAGAATTGAACACCCCTCGAAAATGCACTAACTTTTCCACTGGAACTTTTTGGCACATGGAACCAAACTGTGCTGTGCTAATTTGCATTTTCACTACCACTGATACCATGCCCAGCTGTGCTGAGTCACACCTGAGATGGACCTACTCTGGAGTGGGGCCAAAGCGAAGATGACCCGCCTCCAAGCGGGCTGCAGTGACATTTTGTAGACCAGAGCCAACCCGTGATGACCCCCGTTTCTCCCCCTCGAACAAGTGAGTGTTGTGATCAGATCAGATTCTTTTTTCTGGACTTTTGTTTGTTTCATCTGGATGTTTTCCTGTCAAACATTAATTTACAATTGTGTTGAGAAATTCACTTATTTATTAAAATCGTACCTTTTTGAACAAAATTGTCTTAATGTGGTTTGGATTTAACATTTTTCTTGAACACAGTATTTGCAACCTGCATGAGCAGCTGAGAGCCCTGCAGGACTCGATCTTTAGTCAGACTGAGGCTTCCTGCGTTTAAAATCTGAGTGAGCAGAGATCATAAATTATTTTTGTAAAAGGCTGCTTGAATGAACTAGTTGCATGCAAATAAACTGCAAAATAAATGTAGCCTAATTGTAATCTTTGTTACTGAAAAAAAATGTAATTAAATTACAAAGTGCTTATATCTGAATATTGTTTTGGGGCTGCCTGGTGGAGATCTGCAACTAAACATATAAAGAAAGTTGACACATTGATGACACACTGCAAACTCTCAATTTTAACACTTTTTAAAAAATATACTTGAATTTTAAATGTAAATACGCTAAATGCGTGAAATGGGACACACACAGACACACAGACACACACACACACACACACACACGCACACACACACACACACACACACACACAGACACACACGCACAGCTCGATGTGAGACCGCGCCCTCATCTTACGGTGAAAGTGAAACTATTTCAAAGTTGTTTAACGAACCGCCGCCATGTTCCTCTGTACGCGGGGCTGATCTGACTGTCGGGTGAGTTGTTTTACTTCATATTGAGAAACTTTTTTATTTTATTTTACCGCGAATGTAGAATAAAAACAATGTGTGTAAAGTTACTTTGTGTGTTTGAGGGGGAAAAGACAGAAGATCTGATCATAAATTGTTATTATGTATTTATTTGGGTGCATAACTTATAAAAATTGCTTTACAATGACAAATAATACAGTTACAACCACACACAGTTAAGAGGTACGTTTTTAAATCATGAATTTTATGATGTATTTCAGGTTATTGTTCGAGGCCAAACTAGTCTGCCCGTTTTTTTTCTTTCCGTCTTCAGGAAACATCTGGGAACATCCACATCTCTCAGGTAAGCAGCACCATCTAGTGGCTTTTGATATAAAAACAGCACATTATTAGACAGAAAAACAAAAAGTGGTTTTAACGGCATCTTATTTAGGGAGCAGGGACAGTTTGGTAACATTATCTTCAATTTCCTGAAGAAATATAACGTGATAATTTTCCGTATAAAAAAAACGTGTTTAATTATTTCATCTTCAAGACTGTCTCCAGGGAAAATGTGAATTATACACAATATATATTCATACTTATTTTTGGTTGTTTTTTTCTTCCTATTTTATTAGTTCAGCAATAACAATTACTTCAAATTACTTCAAGAAACTTATACAGGAAAACACGGCGCTGTTGGGGTAATTTTAGGTATGATCCAACAACTATTAGGTTTTCATGATTTTTTTTCCATTTGTGCGACTAAAGTTTTTTCATGTAAAAACACAAATTAAATTCCAGAGTGTAAAATATTTGAACAGTTTTCAATATTCAATCAATTTATTTAAAATAACACTGCCTTATCACAATACACAAAATAAATGCATTGTAAAAAGTTAAATAGTCAATGTAGATTCAGAATATTTATTTATGTAATAGGAATAAAAATAAATAAATAAAGTAATGTGCTAAAATATTTTATTTTTTAATTTATTTTACCTTTATTTAACCAGGAAGTCCCATTGAGATTCAGAATCTCTTTTTATAAGAGAGACCTGGCCATGGTAGCAGCCAATCACAACATATTAAAATGTAACAAATACAACATATTAAACAAATAATCCACAATAAAAAACAAGAACAACTATTAAAACATAGTGGACCTCTCAAGAAAAACAAGCACATGTCTCCATCACCACATTCTTTATGATACCCTTAAATTTATCAATTGATATGAGTGTTTCTAATCTAAGATCTTTCTGCAGATTGTTCCAAGCCCATGGTGCATAGTAGGAAAATGCAGATAATCAGAAATAAACAAATAACAAAACTAAATCAATACAAAGATGAATAAATCTTAAAGGGACATTGTGTAACATGTTCTGTTGTTTACTTGCCAGAATCGATATCTGCATTTATACATGTGTTATGATTAGTGTATTATGACCTCCTCTAATAATCTGACACATTCTCGTAAGCTAAGAATTTTACATTTGTTTATACATACTACGGGTAAGCCGAGGGGTGTACTACGAAGCGAGATTAATGTGTTAGCAGCTATGCTGAGTCTAAATCCAGGATTTTCAGTGTCATGAAGGTGTCTCTCTTTTAACCTGGCTAGATCTCCATGGTAATTTATGCTAAACTCATAACCTGGTCGGGAGCAGGTTATGTTCTGAGTTACAGATTAAATCGGCTGTAAAAAGCGCCGCTCTTTAACTAATTATTGTCCTAACAGGGTTGTTTGTGATCGATACAGAATATATACACTGCACATTAAACAATAAAACTTCATGCAGCAGATTTAAACATGACGCTGTCAGTCTGACACTGTCCCGTGATGGCAGAGACGTGACATCACTCAAGTTTTTGACCAAACCAACGTAACATGAGTGAAACTGATTTAGGATTTTCCAGTTATAATGCCTGTTATAGGGTTTAAGCACAGTAAATGTGGATGATAGCTAATTGTTAGCCAGACATGTAATTAAACATGATAGTTAAGAAAATAATGAATCAAACTTTATCAAACATTATCCATTGACCTTCAGGCCGTTAATTCTTAAACACAATAATCCCTGTCAATAAAAAGAAATGTTACCTCTCAAAATATAGGTCTGACCGGTTATAGGTGTTTATAGGCAAACACCTATAAACAGTCAGTCAGGATGGAGAGGTTTGGAGATAAAGAGGAGGAGGCCAGTTCCAGCCCTCTGTTTATATACTATGTGGCAGGGGCTGCCATCAGTAGGTTGTCTTGAATCAATGAAATCAATCAATGAAATGAAATGAAGTGAAACTTGCAGGTTCTAACAGTTACTGATCTCTGTCTCATAGACTTACTAAAAAGCTTGAAGATGAGTGACTGTGGTTCTGAGGGAGGATCAGCAGCCAGCATCATGTCAGCAAAGACGGACCGCTCCAAAGAATATCCTCCAACCTTTGGTATTGCAAGTGAACAAACAAGGTAAGAAGTTTGGTTTCAAATCATAAATTCTCAAATAGAGAGGACAGAGGAGGGCGCTATAACACAGCTGAGGAGTCTTAAAGCCTAAATTAAATTTTTAAAATTTCATTAATTTATAGATTAAAGACTTGGGTATGCTAGAAACAAACTCTCTCAAAACCTGTGGATACCCAAATTGGGCCTTTGTCAAAACCGGCAAAAGAAACAGGTCTGAAAGAGAGGAAAACAACATCAAAAGGAAAAACATTGTTATTCCTTACGTTGCTGGTGTCTCAGAAAAGCTCAGGAGGATTTTTAACAAACATCACATTCCTGTGCATTTCAAGCCAAGCAACACCCTGAGACAAAAGCTTGTACACCCCAAGGACAAAACACCCAGACACAAGCGGGAAAATGTAGTGTATGCTGTTCAGTGTCTGTCTCTTATACACATCTAGATGTGTATAAGAGACAGGACATAATTTATCTGCTACATACAATGCAGTTTTAAAAACACTCCCCAGACAGTTTGATACCCACCTGAAATCATGTGACTCCAACAAGTCACATGGTGGCAGGGCCCTTAATGACCCTCATTCACACCTCCCCCCCAGGTGAAACTCAAGGTCCACACAATGGAAGGGGGGCAATTGAGTCACATGCCCCCTCTAGGTGTTAACAACCACACAGTGGTTTAATACCTGAACTCCCAAGCCAGTCAGTCAGAACTGAAGAAGCCTCTTGGATGAGAGGCGAAACGTCTTCAAGAACTCTATGAAGTCCAGTTGCCTACAACAAACCTTGCTACGGATACCATGACCTGGATGACTGAGAACCTACACAGACATAGAAACAAACTAGATTGTAAGACATGACATTGGACCATTTCTAAAGACAGAAGTGTTTATACTGTAACTGTGTCAGCTGTCACAGAGAGGGACAAGGCACAATGAAATACTTAAAGGAAGATTCCAGTATATCCCAAACTGGTGTATTTCCCATAAATGTGGCTATTGTAACCCTATGATTCATACTAACTTTGCAGATGCCACCACAGAGTGTGGATTAGGGTAAACAGCACAAGCCCCCTTCAGCTTTAAGCACAGAAAGTAGCTGTTACAGCTAATAGCATCAGGATCGACATCTGGGAAAAAACAGTTTGACTGAAGCTTACTGACGCCTTCAGTCCTCACAATACTGGACTGACCAATGGCAGCAGCCAGTGTGAAATGTGTCCTGTTGAACTCAACACTATCACTGATCTGCACTGTAGACTCACTGAAGACATGAAGATGAGTGACTGTGGATCTGAAGGAGGATCAGCAACCAGCATTATGTCAGCAAAGACAGACCGCTCCAGAGAATATCCTCCAACCTTTGGCATTGCAAGTGAACAAACAAGGTCAGAAGTTTTGTTTCAAATGACAAATCAAATAGGGAAGAAAGGGGAGGCTGCTATGACACAGCTGAGGATATAGATTAAAGACTGGGGTATGTTAGAAACAAACTAGCTTATATGAAGTGTCGTTGGACCATTTCTAAAGACAACAGTATTTATAGCTGTGTCAGCTGTCACAGAGAGGGACAAGACACAATGAAGGAAGATTCCACAATATTTTAATCTGGTGTATTTGTACTGGGGAAACTGAGCAAGCTTCCTACAGCTTTCTAAACAACATTACATGGATCATTTCAAACACTCGACCACATAATCACAGAGATTAATAATAGCTATACAAGGGAGACACAGGAGTGGATTTTCAATTCTGTCTGAAAAACACAAAAATACTTCTGTCCCATCCCAATCACAGAGGAAGGACACACGTCCCATCCTGCTCCCGTCAATCCACAGTCCACACACAACATTACATAAACCATGATAGCTTACAAACCTATATAATTATGCAATGTAAGCACCTTGTTTGTCTATGTTGACATACTTTTCTGTTAGAAAAATCTAGTTACCACTTGAATAGTTGTCTAGTCTTCTGAAAAAAACAGAAATAGACTTTTGACTTGAATGCATGTAGTTCCAGATATCTAAAATAATTTGAATCACATACAAAAATGTTTTAATTTTTAGATCCTAAAATAGATTTTATTTTATTTTAGATACTGTTACAGTTGCCCCCACCAAGGGAGCAATGGACTTCTTGTGTGAAGTTTAATATTACCGTCTTGTTCTTATTGGTGACAATGTATCAATTGTATTATTAATTAGTACACATATATGTTTCTCATAACAAAAAATGACTACTGCATTTCTTATGTTCTATGAGTCATGAAGGAAAATGTAAAAATTGTTACGTTTGCCCCAGGTCTTCCCGCCCCCTTAGTATTTCAGAACAGTGATTTGTATGTAAGTCATTTTGTCAAGGTTTCATATTATTTTGAGGTGGTAAGCCATTATTTTGAGTTTCTCAATATTTTGAAATACTAAATACTTATTAGTAATTCTCATTATACTGACTTACAAAATCTTATTTTTTCTTTCATTATAATGGTGGAAATGGGCTTCCATAGTCTGTGTGCCACAGACTCCATCCCGAAGTTTAGTTCATACACTTCACTGATACACCACAGAATTACAGAGGAACATCTGAGTTTTTATATCACATTGACATTTCTGTGCATATTCACACACACTTTTCTGTCACTCATCCTGAGCTCTCTCACACGTGCTCTACTGTGAGTTAATGAGTTAATGTTATTTATATATTTGTCACATCTGTGATCAGGCTGTTTTGATGCACCATCTACTATATCAAATCAAATAAACTTTATTTGTCCCACTAGGGGAAATTTGTCTTGGGCAAGGGAGTTGTAGCAGCTGCCATGTACATGCAAAACATCCATACCTCATACACATACCCTACACGCATTGCGTCATGGGCATATACATATCCTGTTGATGTTTTTGCTGTCCTGTCCCAGTCCTGTGATGAGTGATGAAATTGACTCCCTTCCTGCAGCTTTTTTTTCAACCTCTAATAGTCATTCCAGCTAACTGCATAGCATAACTGACCCACTGAAGACCTGAAGATGAGTGACTGTGGATCTGAGAGCCGCTTCAGCAGCCAGCATTAAGTCTGGGAAAAGTGACCGCTCCAAAGAATATCCTCTGGTCTTTAAATTAAGACAGATCTCTCAGAAAAATATAAGATTATCAGTACTGGTAGATTATATTCTCAAATTTAGGCAATGTAGAGTGAGGAAGCTGTAATCTGCCTATAATCTAAATATGGCCGCTATTTAAAAATTATTTGAACTTAAATTCCTTTATAAACCCAGTTAATTAAAAAAAATATATACTCAGAATAATTGTGAAACACTTGAATGGCATTAGGAGCTACATTAATCAGCACGAAGGCCTGAAAATAAGGGGATCAACATGATGCTCAGCTGTATGTTTGTGACATGTGATCATTCCAGACAAACTGAAATTAAATATTGCAGCTGAATCCAATATCAAACAATAACCACCAGGACGACACTGTAACATGATCTGTACAACAATTCAATTTACATGACATCAGCACATCTAAAAGTCTTTGATATGTTTCTGTTCTGATAAAGTTGAATCAAGTTGTGTTTGTGTTCAGTGTTTCCAGAACATCTGTTGTAATCTATCTAATGTAACTGATCTTCCTAGACTCAAGAAAGTCAAGAGGATGAGTGAATCTGAAGGAGGATCAGCATCTTCTACAGCCAGTTTTATGTCTGCAGAGAGTGATCACTCCAAAGAATATCCTCCAGTCTTCAGCAGTGAACCCACATCTTCACAAACAAGGTAAAAGCTTTGCTGCCTGACTGAATGCAGTTAACATTTGTTTCACTTCACAAACAACCTACTGTTTTCAGTGATTTCTGACATATTTTGTCATAATGGTACCAGACATGTTAATGCTGATTACTAAAATGTTTGCAGTCTTTCACATTCTGACTGGTAACCTTTGTGATCATTTGTATTATTAGCATGTAGTCCTGTAATTTATTTGACCTGTTACATTTAATACATTAGTCAAATTAAGAGCTTACTGGAATAATGAAAGCTGCTCACTTTTTCAACCACATCCAGTGGAAAATGGGAACATCCCCTCCAAATCTGTGTCTGAGCGTGCTGTGCTTTTATTATTGGTACCTTACTTAGAAAGCAGAATGTCATTGACATACAGAGTGATATGATGAAAAGGACCATGAATACTTGGTATTAAAATCCATACACTCATTTATTATATTAGCTAATGACTATAAATAAAATGAATATTATTCATGAGATTTACATTATGTGGACAATGTATTCAGTAACTTTTTTTGAAAAGCTGTCAAAGAATATGTTATTTTGTTTCCTAAGCTGTAGGCAGAGTTCGGCAAGTACAAGTCTGATAGACTTACAAAGACACCAATAAACTCAACCTTTGAATAATTACAATTTATGACAGTGTTACTATATAATAATTAAAAATTCAATTTAATGTAATTTTCACTTTTATTAATATTATTGTGCAATAGGTGGAATGTTTACCATTAAAAGAGAAGCCAAAAACTAATGCATGTTTTAATAGAAAATGTTTTTGGTTCCTATCTTTACTTTTTTCAGTGGTCAGACTGCATCAGACATTCAGCCAGAACAGGAAACCCTGAAGGTAGGAAGTTAAATTTATTTTATTTTAATGTTGCATATCATAGTATATATGCAGGAAAAAAGCAACGCCAAAAAAAAAAAAAAAAAAAAAAAAAAAAAATAGTAGTTCAATAAAAGAAATTCATGGTCTTTGTCAGGTGTTTGAATCCAAAGTCATGGTGTTTGTGAGGCAAGCTGTGAGAAGCCATATGAAGGTTCTTTCTCCAAAACACGAAGGATTGTTTGAGGAAGACAATCAAGAGGAAACAATTGATGATCAACTGGTTCAGTTTGATGAGGAAACAAATGAAGCAGCTTTGAAGATTTCCCTCCACATCTTAAGGACCATGAATGAGGAAGGACATGCTCTGACACTTGAACAAAGTAAGAGACTGCATGTTACTGTACTATTTTGTTTGTTTGGAGAGCTAACTGTAGCTACTCACTGATGTTCTTATACATAAAGTTTCTTACTCATGTATTATGTGTTATGAAGTTTGGTCTATTTTGAAATATTTTCACTATCAGATGAACATGAATATATTAAAATGTTACATTAGAGCATTAGAAAGCATAAAAACATCCTGGAGTGGAAGTTGAGTCATATCTGGTGACCCTGACAAGCTGACTCTGAGATGGTTTAAACTAGTCACAGAAGATAAAAAATGTCTTTCCTTTGACAGCTGCAGTCAACTGCCCCAATTTATTTTTTAATTTTGTCCCATACAATAAAACATACAACCTCATCAGACCTGATGGGTGTCAGGAGGGATGAGCACACAACAAATTGTTCTTGTTATTGATGTTACACATTTCTTTGCTGTTAGGTCATTATGGAGAACTTGTCATGTACAAAAAGAAACTAAAATCTTCCCTAAAAAGGAAAAATGAACACATACTGGATGAGATAACTTCACAGCAGCTGCCTGTACCTCTTGAAAAGATTTATACGACGCTGTATCTGACAGAGGGGGACAGTGGAGAGGTCAACAATGAACATGAAGTGAGACAAATTGAAACAGCCTTAAATAGACGCACGTCTTCAGAAACACTGATCTGTTGTGAGGACATCTTCAAGCCCTTACCCAACCAACAAGGCAAACCAATCAGAACGGTGCTCACCAAGGGCATAGCAGGCATCGGCAAAACCATGTTGGCACAGAAGTTCATGCTGGACTGGTCAGAGGAGAAAGCCAACCAAGATATCCAGCTCCTGTTTTCACTTCCTTTTAGGGAACTGAATTTGATTAAAAATGAAAGAAGAAATTTGATGGAGCTTCTGTACGACTTCTCTCCAGGCCTGAAAGAATCTGGAATCACAGACCTGAAGATGTGTAAAGTTCTGTTTGTTCTGGATGGTCTCGATGAGTGCAGACTCCCTCTGGATTTCAAGGGAAATGAGAAATGTTGTGATGCTACACAGCCAGCCTCAGTGGATGTGTTGCTGACAAACCTCATTGCAGGTAACTTGCTACCAAAAGCTAATCTGTGGATAACTACCCGACCTGCTGCAGCCAGCTGCATCCCTCCACAGTATGTAGACCGTATGACTGAGATAAGAGGCTTCAACAATGTGCAGAAGGAGCTGTACTTCCACAAGAAAATTGATGATGAAAACTTAGCCAGAAGAGTGATCACAAACATAAAGTCCACAAGAAGTCTCTACATCATGTGCCATGTGCCAGTGCTTTGCTGGATTTCCTCGATTGTCCTGGGGAAAATGTGTGCCAAGGCAGGAGGAGGAAAAATGCCAAAGACTTTGACTCAGATGTACATCCACTTTCTGGCACATCAGACCACTCGAATGCATGTCAAGTACTATGAAGAGCAACAGCTGGTCTCCCATGAGAGTAACAAGGTGATAATGTCACTTGGGAAGTTGGCCTTCCAGCAGCTGGAGAAAGGCAACCTGATCTTCTACGAGGATGATCTTAGAGACTGTGGCATTGATGTCAAAGAAGCATCTGTCTACTCAGGAGTGTGCACTCAAGTCTTTAGGGAAGAGTCCTGTATGGAACGCAAAGTCTTCTGCTTTGTGCATCTGTCTGTCCAGGAGTTTCTCGCAGCTTTGTACGTCCATGTGATGTACAAGGTCGATGGTGTCAACCTGTTGATCGAAGAACCAAACCAGATGGCCCAAGGCAAGCCTGTATCTGAACTGCACAAAGCTGCAGTGGACAGAGCTTTGCAAAGTAACAATGGCCACCTGGATCTCTTCCTGCGT
>JAJHUR010007287.1:0-13272 GCA_027495735.1 Lutjanus campechanus | reverse complement strand
AAAAAAAAGGCAAGTTGTAGCAGGACAACATGGACGAGGAGATAGATTTAGAGACTTTTTTTAATCTCTGTCAACCCGATGTAATACCTTTTGAATTAGAGGCAGCTGTTAGAGAATTAAACCAAATTCCGGGGACTTTTGGGTTTGAATTAGGCCTAGATGAAGAGATGGACGTAGGTGAGCATACAGACGCTTTAGCAGAGCTTGAACAGATCTGCCGTCAGGAAAACTTTTTTCAGCCCTTACAAGATGCTCTTTATCAGTTAAATCAGGCCCCCTCCACCGATCACTCGCAGCAAAACGAATTTGAGGCACAATTGGTAAATCAGGAAGACCCCCCAGAGCAGAGAGGAGGGAATCCTACTCAGCAACCTGACCCAATTCCAGATCCCCCTCCCCCTCCCCCTCCCCCTGCTGCCCCTCCAAATCAGAGAGAGCCTGCAGAAACAGTAAACATAGAAACCACACGGCGTGACCGCTTCAATAATCTAGAGATAAGAAGTTTTCTAAACTTTCCTCAAATTGGACGAGTAATAGATTATGCTACATTTTACCGCGAAGTCATGAGATGCCTTGAAAACCTGGTAGAAAGAGCAATCCCAGAGCTTAGGCATAATGATATGATACAGTTGGAGCTGATAGGTGAAAATGTGCAAAGACACGCCTCAGTCAGCTATCAAGATGACGATGAAGCCGTTATGACGGTTTTTCAGTCCTTGGTAGATAAATTAGTACAATCAAACGCAGCGATTATGGAAGACGGAGGCTTAGAATTAGTTGTGCAGGTGGTACATAATCCCAGAGGGGGTGTCAAGAGAAAGTTGGAAAACACTTTAGACCATGAAATCCTCACCAAGAAAGCTCCTCATCTGTATGTGACAAACAACTCGAACAATCAACTCTGTTTTGCCATCGGCTTAGCTCATTTGATCGATCCTAATTTGAACGATAGCCGGGCTGTAAACTTGGGAAGAGAGTTGCAACGTTTGGCGGGTTTAGACGATCAGACCCCCGTCACCTTCAGCGACGTTCACAAGTTTGAAAAGGTTGTGAAACGTAAAATTGTAGTGTTGTACAGAGGCATGGGCCAGCGACCCCTCTCTCGATTTGAGACAGACTCTCCCAAATCAGACAACCCTCTGTATCTGTATTTATCTCAGGAGCATTACTACGGTGTTAAAAACATCAAAGGTTTTATAGGGAGGAGATACATCTGCAGTTACTGTCACATCGGCTACGACAACCCCCACAAGCACACCTGTACCGGTCACTGCTTAGTTTGCATCGATCCTGCATGTAGTAAGGAAAAGAGAGAGCCGGTCTTCTGCAAAGATTGCAACAAAATGTGTCGATCTCCCTCCTGTATGCTCAGGCATAAAAAAAGACGAATGAAAGACGACAAACAAGTTAGCCTTTGTGATTTGCAGAAAAAATGCCCTAAATGCAAACTGTTATACTACGTACCTATATCTGCGAGCGTTCATAAGCACAAGTGCCCGGCGGTGAGATGTAAAATCTGCAGGGAGGCGTTACCCGGTGACTCTAAGGTAGATGAGGATCATCTTTGTTACATCCAACCACTCCCCCCTGAGTCAGAACATACAGACAAATTAATCTTCTATGATTTTGAGACGTTTGTTGACGATGAACATGTGCACGTCCCCTTTCTGGTATGTACTAAAACGCTAAAAGGATTAGAGTGGATGGCTTATGGTCAGGACTGTGTCACAGCCTTTCTCATGCACTTCAGGAGACCCCTTTATAGAGGTTCTACATTCATAGCGCACAATTCCAGAGGATTTGACGGCTACCTGCTTCTTAACGGTATGGTAGAGTTAGGTTTAACACCCTCCATCATCATGCAGGGAAGCAAAGTCCTCTGTTTCGAAGACCCAGATTTTCAGTTAAAATTCATTGACTCTCTGTCCTTCCTCACCATGCGTCTCAGCGCTATGCCAAAAGCGCTGGGTTTTAGCGATCAAACCAAGGGGTATTTTCCTCACAAATTTAGCTCGGAGGAGCGATTAAACTACAAGGGGACCTACCCCCCGCCGAGCGATTATGGTGTAGAGCGCATGACAACCGGTGAGCAAGACAAGTTTTACAGCTGGTACAGAGAAGCCAGTCAGGGGGTCTTTGATTTCAAAAAGCAAGCGGTACATTACTGCAAAAATGACGTTGACATTCTCTTTAAGGGGTGCATCAAATTTAGAGAGGAGTTTCTGCGTGAGACGGGCGTTGACCCTTTTAGCCGCATTACTATAGCCTCCGCTTGCATGAAGGTGTTTGTCACTAATTTTCTGCCTCCTCGTTGCTTGGCCATACCCTCGCCCGATAACTACAGGCATCAGTTTAAATCTTACTCCAGAGCCAGCATTCAATGGTTAGAATGGGTTTCTCACACCCGTGGGATTTTCATCCAACACGCTCTAAACAGAGGGGAAAAACAAATTGGCAGGTACTATGTGGATGGATATGCCGAGATAGGGGGTATGAAGTATGCCTGGGAATTTCAGGGATGCTTTTATCACGGCTGTCCATCCTGTTATGACCCTAACGCCACCTGCCCGATGACCGGCGCTCCCTACGAGGAGTTGCATCTGGCTGCTGAGGAGAAAATACAGACGTTAAAGTCTGTTCATGGCATACACACCTACGTCATGAGAGAGCATGAGTGGATCGAGATGAAAAAATCACACCCCGGGGTAGTAGAGTTTCTCAAAACCTCTGATTTTCCCGAACCTCTCTCCCCGCGACAGGCTCTTTTTGGGGGTAGGACGAGCGCCTTCAGGTTAAGGTACACGGCGGGGGAGGACGAACGTGTATTATACGCGGACGTCACTTCTCTGTACCCGTACGTCAACAGCGCATACCCTTACCCTTTAGGTCACCCCGTCATCGTCCACAGAGACTTTGATAACCCAGAAAACTACTTTGGTCTAATCAGGGCCGTCGTCTACCCACCTCGCGGGCTCTATTTGCCTTTATTGCCCTACAAAACGTCTAAAGGTAAATTAGTGTTTACTCTCTGTCGCACCTGTGCAGAAATCAATAATCAACAGGGCCCGTGCAGACACGACGAGGAAGCCAGGGCACTGACGGGGGTTTGGGTTACGGTTGAATTTAACAAGGCCCTTCAGCTGGGGTACAGAGTAGGTAAGATCACGGAGGTGTGGCACTTTGAGGAGCGTAGCAGTACCATCTTCTCGGGCTATGTACAGACCTTTTTGAAAGGAAAGCAGGAAGCTTCGGGGTATCCTCCTGAGGCCGTAGATGAAGAAAGCAAGGAAAAGTACATCAGAGAGTATCGTGATAATCAGGGTATTCAGCTAGATGTTGGTAAAATTGAGGTAAATCCTGCCAAGAGACAGATGTCAAAACTGTGCCTAAACAGTCTCTGGGGAAAGTTTGCTCAGAAAGGCAATTTGACTCAGACCGCCCTGGTAAGAAATGAGGAAGAATTTTTTGACCTTGTGTTTTCAGGAAAGTATGAGATTAAATACTTTTCTTTCCTCAGCAACAAAACCGCTATGGTGCAGTGGAATTACAGCAAGGGGTGTGTGGTACCTCCCAGTAAGGTAAATAATGTATTCATAGCAGCATTTACCACCGCTTATGCCCGCTTGAAAATGTACGGTTACCTGGAGAGGTTGCAGGACAGAGTTCTTTACACCGACACAGACAGCCTGATTTATGTGGTGAAAGAGGGAGAGGTTTCTCTGGAGTTGGGGGCCTATTTAGGTCAGCTGACGGATGAGTTAGGGGGAGACAGCATACAAGAATTTGCCTCAGCGGGTCCAAAGAGTTACGCGTACCAAACCCGCCGCGAGAAAAAAACTGTGCTTCGTGCCAAGGGGATTACTCAGACTCAGGAGTGCTGCGATCGGGTCAACTTTGACAGCGTTAAAGAGCTGGTGGAGGGGTACCTGAGAGGATCAGAGGGGGGCGTTATTGACACCCCTCATCAACAGGTGGTACGCGATAAAAAGGGGTTTCTCTTGAAAAACTCTTCATTTCAGAAAAAGTTTAGAGTGGTGTATGATAAAAGACGCCTGTTTCCTGACGGTACGACTCTGCCTTTTGGGTATTGAGGGATTTTTTTTTTTTTTAAATGATGGAGGAAATAAACTTTGATCCTAGACTTTGTGTACCTTTTTCATGTCTGATTGTAGGACCCAGCGGATGTGGAAAAACTTTTTTTGTGAAACGTGTATTGGAAAATTGTGAACATGTGATGGATACTGTACCTGATAACATTGTGTGGATTTATACATCTTTTCAACCCATGTATGATGAACTGAAAAAAATGAATAAAAATATCAAATTTGTCGAAGGACTTCCTGATTCTTTTGAAGATGAAAAACTGTTTCCACCCGGACAAACTCATCTAGTCATTCTGGACGATGTTATTTTTCAGGCCTCTGACCACCCAGAGGTAGTCAAAATTTTCACACAGTACAGACATCATAAAAATATGAGCGTCATGATGCTGACGCAGAATGTATTTCACCAGGGTAAATACAGCCGCACCATCAGTCTGAACAGCAACTATCTGATTCTGTTTAAGAACCCACGTGACAAATTACAGATTAACGTATTAGCTCAACAAATCTTTCCCTCTCAAAAACCCTTTTTCCTGGAAAGTTTTGAAGACGCTACCGAGGCCCCTCACGGGTATTTATTGGTCGATCTTACGCCTTGCTGCCCAGAACAATACAGACTGAGATCGGGTGTACTTCCTCATCAGTGGCCCGTGGTTTACCTTCCTAAGACAAAATTCTGACGCCCCTGAAACCATGTCGGTGCGTTTAAAAAGAAACGCTCCCTTGTTAAAGGCCCTGTACCACGCCACGCCTCAGAAGCGTCGGGACATTCTGGCTTACTGTTCTCCCGACTTTGTCCAGGCTCTGTGTGAGATTGCTTTAAACGTTTTGAAGGGTAACGTACCCTTATCCCCCGCTCAATATAAAAAACTAAAAAGACAGAAAAAAATCATCAGACTGCTGGCCGATAAAAGAGCCGGTTTGAAGCGCAAACGCCAGACTTTGATGAAGCAGTCGGGGGGTTTTCTTTTACCTCTGCTTTCAACGGTTGTACCTATAATCGGGGATCTTATCGGAGGACTGGTTAGAAGAGGATGACTATGAAGAAGGCGCAGAAAATGTTTATCCTCTCCCCTCAACAGTTAAACCGTCTGACTCAGTCTGAGAGGTCCATCAGACAACAGGCAGAAAATGATTTGGATGCTAAAATGAGAGAGATATTGGATGAACCGGGTTTGAACCCCCATGAAAAAATTAAGAAATACGACGCCCTGCTTCAGAGATATCTAAACCTGATCAAGCAAGGTCAAAAGGATGAGAAAAAGGTGACGGTGACTTTGCATCGTGACCCAGGGAGCGCCCTTTCTGAAGCCGAGCAGAAAGAGGAAACAACGCGGACTGACTCGGAGGATATGATGAGAGAGGTGGTAAAAAGCCTTCCCCCACGCGATCGTAAAAATGCAGAGTACATTATGAAAAAATTATCGGAGAGTGAGGAGGGGTGGACCTCTAGAGGGGAATTTGTTTATAAAGGGGCGACTGTGAAAGGATCTCACATGATTGATTTATTTAAAAACCTCATGCAATGGTCTAAAAAATCTCAAGCCAATCCACCCAAAGGCTGGAAAAGTTTTTTAAATAGTCTGTCAGAATTGAACGTTCCCCTGTCCTCCATCCACAACCCCCGTGCCCGTGATCAGTATCGCCGCCTGAAATTGGAGGAGGAGACCTTAGGATCAGAAGAGGAGGAGGAGGAGGAGGAGGGGGAGGAGAGGACCGCTTTTTCCCCCGACCGAGGGAGACGCAAAAGGATAAAAAAATTTACTTTGTCCCCACGCTGGATTCAACCCAGAGAGAAAGAAGAAGTCCCTCAAAGGCAGAAAAGAAGAATAACTCTGTCCCCACACTGGATTCAACCCGGACTCGACTCTAAAACCCCACAATGGATGCCTCTCGTGTGAAAAAAAAAAAAGACAAAAAAAAAGAATAATTGATTTTTCAATAAAATGTTTATTAATCAAAATGCAAAGTCTACAGCGTCTTTTTTCTCTTCTTCTTCTAACACATTTATCTTCTAAAAAAAAGAAGTCTACAAGACATGCAAGATCTAAAAACAAAAACAAAAAACAAAAAGAAAACAAAAGGTCTAAAACATGGCACGACGTTTAAACGTTTCTAAAGAACAAGCGCCTTGCTGACAAAACTTGCTCTGATTTCTAATACAACGTTGAAATTTTTTCACAAAGTTTGATGCTTCAAGGTCATTTTTTATCACATCATCATCGTACAAAGACAAAACTTGTTGAAAAGACAACCCACAGGCTCGATGGTACAGATAATAAACGCAGTGCTGACCGCATACATCGGATAAAGGATGTTGAAGCTGACGGTTATGGAACAATATCTTGCTGGAGCGATTTTCCAGAAACTCTAAGATGCTCCGAGGGTAGTAATTAAAATCGGGAGAAAATCCAAAAGAGTCAAAAAAAGTTGCCGTCCCATCTTCTTCCAGCGTCAAAGATAACCAGTGTTCCCCAGGCTGATGTCCTTTATGAGTGTTGACGATAAAGTAGGAGGGTAATGTAAACGAGCGAGTCAGTAAAGGTAGCTGGTCAGAAGCCCATACGCCGCAGAAAACGTCTCCTAGCAGCCGATGCAGAAGACTCTCCAGCTGATGATTATTCATTCTTTAAAAAAAAAAAAATCAGTAATAGTCCACCAGAACTTGACGTTTAGAATCAATTTCCAGAATAGATTCGTAACAGGCGTACACGACGAGAGTGACGGTGTTGGGCAAGGGCTGTCTGAATCTCATTTCCAGCCTTAAAGATCCGCTGGAAACCGGGGACAATGCATCGCTGTCCTCTCCGGGGGTGAGATTAAACACAAACAGCGAGTATCCCTGTTCAAATTCCTCTCTGTTGATGCTCAAGGGTAAATCTTTCAGGTGCCTCCCCGTGGCGACAAACATGTTGTAAAACTCTCTGACGGAAGCCCCTTGATTAAATTGAGGTTGGAAAGCTTTAGCGGGCACCTGTCTGCCATCCTGGCATAGGGCTAGGTACTCCACATCGTAGTGGTGAAAATTGAAAGGTGATAGATCCCTTCTTCCTGTGAACGCCTCGTGATTTACCATGCCTAAAACGATGTATTTGGGCATCGTTCCCAAAAAGAGATTCTCTTGGTTACAAACTCTGGAATTCTCAGGGAGGGAGTAAGTTTTCACGCTGACTCGTGATAGGGGGTAGAGAGCGTTCCCCCTCAGTAAGGCCGAAGCATGACCTAGACGCACGGCGGGGGAAACGTTGACTTTTTTGATAAATAAAGAGGCCCCCTGTACTTTTAAACGGAAGGTGCCGTTGGCGGCGCTCATGAGACAGAAGGCGTCGCTGGCGCGAGTAAGTTTGATTCTCATATCCACCGAGTTCAGAAGGAGCCTCTCACTAAAAAGTATATCGGCGTGGAGAGGCCCCAGCAGGTGAACCTCTCTAGAATTGACTGTAAATGAGGCTCTCTTGTTTAACCCTCTATTAGGACCGTTAATAGGTACTATAGAGTCCATAGAATTAGCCGTGTCTTTGTAAAACAACCCGGCGCTGAACTGACTTTTTAGCGTTTCCTCCGAATAGTTGAGCAGGGTTTCGATCACGGCTCTGTAGGGGTGAGTGGCGCTGGATTGAGAAATCAGTCTATCCCCGAGAATAACGTCGCATTGGCTGAAAATGGTATTCAGAGGGTAATTGATGAGACCTACGGCGGCGCCGTCTGCCAGGTCCGTTCCATCGGCGTTGGTAATTTTCACACGAACATGGAGCAAGGTGTCGTTAAGATCCAGATACTTTTCACCGTCTCCGGGTATAAAAAACTCTATAGGACCCCCGTCGGTGATGGCCGACAGAGGCATGACTTCGGTGTAGAGCTTCTCATCGATAGATAGCTGGGTCATGGGAGCTGAAAATAAATCCAGCTCCGCCATGGTGCATTCTGCTGATTTTTGATGTAAAAGAGCCATCTCCGTGTCAACGTTAAGAAACAAAACAAAACAAATAAAATAAATTAAAATATATCGCCCGAGGTCTTGGCGGCGTTCCTTCTCTTGGTAAGGCTTCTATCAACTGATTTTTTCTTCTCAGCGCGTCTGCGTTTTTTACCCGCTGCAACACGCTGTCCCGGGGGTCTCTTCCTAGGTCTTCTGGCCAGAACCATCATACCCCCTGATCCCTCTTGCATCCCCTGACCAGAGGCTCCGCTCATTTTACCAACGGCTTGACTTATTACGTCAGAGGCAATATTTTTTGCGGCGGTTTTAAGATGAGGTTTAGCGAGGGCGAACCCTTTTTTCACCAGGGGGGAAATGAAACGAAACAACTTTGAGAACACAGAACCTATTCCTCGACCGTACATGACGGGCGAGCCGGCGAACCCGGGGAGAGCACCGCCTACCTGGCTTTCATAATAACTCACAAAACGACGAGGGTCGCGCATGATCAGGGTCATTTTTGAACTCTTTTGACGGGTCTAAAATGGAGCTTCACAATAGTCTTACCGAAGGTAAAATCGATGGGTTCGTTCTGATCCGATTTTATTTCTATGCGGATGTTTTCAATATGATTTTTTGCCACAGGTAGATAGTAGGCGGGGTTAAAATACTTTGTGACGACGTCCCCGTACGTTCCTTGTACATTAACGATTCTCAAGAGAGGAGCGTAAGCGTCGCCTACCAGCTGAGGACGCACCACGTCACTGTAACAGTAGAGATGGTAGAATCCTGCCTTTATATCCGCCGGGTAGGGAGCCATCCTCTCATCAAACCTGAACCATTCTCTCGGTTTCATTCCCATGATGTAAGACAGGGGAGGATGAAAAAGCAGATGATATTGACCCCCGGCCTGAAATTCGAATCTTTTTTGAATGGCGCTGAACTGTACATAAATATCCGAGTTGATTTTTCTAAGAAAGGCGTTCATCTCGGTCATAAATTGATTCACGCTCGAGTAATAGCCTCCTCTGATCTTTTGACGATGAACCGCAACCTCGTCCTCATTCTGGTTTTCTTTGGGTTTCTCTCTCCATTCAAAGAATCCCGTCTTTATAGGAATGTTAAACCACGTGTGAGGGTATGAAATCTCCGTTAAGGCCACCTCCCAAGGTCCCTCTAAATCTATATGTTGAGCCAAATCCACCTGGTAACTGGAACTTGTGTTATTTTTAAAGACGTTGAGGCTGGCATTGGAGGGTAGAGTGACGTAAAAACCCTCCTTAGAGAGTTGATCCATGATGCTCGACGGCTTTTTAACCACTAGACTACCGGTTTTGAAGCGCACAAAGTTTTTTTATACATTTTTCAGATCGTCGGCGTCGACCCAGCTGTTGAATTTCTCAGGCCAGTTTTTCCAACGCACGAGAACCTGTTTTTTACCCCTAATTGTACGTCGCTTTAAAATTTTCTCCACTTGATACAGCTTATCCCGACCCGTTTTTACTTTTTGCAACTCGGGTTCATAAAAGGACCCCTCGATAGGCTCTCCGTCATAATCTTTGAGTTTGTATACAGGAGGAAAGCGTGGAATGCATTCAGACACCGTAAACACTTCATCCGTAAAACTCTGTTCATATTTTTTATCAAACACCCCTCTCACTTTGGATATTCTCACCGTGTCCCCTACCTTGAAATTCATTTTTGATTTAAGATCATGTATGGGGGTGGTACCGTACAGGTTCTGAAACACTTGAGGGGTATTTTCTGGAGTCACCTGCATCGGAGCCATTTTAATACTGCTGTGATAACTGTGATTATAGCTTTTCACCAAGTCTTGTAAGACATCGAGATATCTCATGGTGTTGTTGGCTGTAAAATATCTCCACATTCTACCTTTTAAGGTACGATTAAATCTTTCAATCACAGAGGCCTTGAGGTCGCTGGCTGTAGCAAAATGTATAATACCGTATCTCTTCATTAAAGCCTCAAAACTCTTGTTAAAAAATTCTTTTCCTGCGTCGGTTTGCAGTTTTACCGGCGTCTGACTCTCCTCAAAAATGGATTCAAAAGCCTTTACTACCTCAGCCGCAGTTTTTCTCTTCAGAACCCGTACATAAGCCTTCTTGGAAAATACATCTATGACGGTTAATAAATAATTAAAACCGTCGTTGTATTCGCCTAAGGCCTGCATGTCACAAAGGTCAGCTTGAAACTGATTTAAAGGTCTAGGAACAAAAACTCTGTTTCTGGTAAAATGCACCCGGGCGGGTTTATGTAGAGTATAAGCATCCTGCTCTGATAAAAAGTCTTTGACGTTTTCAATCCTGACAATTTCCCCCGTTTTATCCTGTATAGCCCTCTGAAGTCTGTCTACCCCGCCGTAGCTACCTGGATGTGCAGGGTCGTAGTATACTTGCTTCATGGATTTTGCGCACGCCATCCTGTCTTTTTTATCAGCTTTTACCACTCTCATCAAAATCTGAGGTTGAAATGACGACGGGTATCGTCGTAACACTTTTTTTATTTTCTTTATATGGTTCAAGCCTCTCTAACCCTAACCCCGATCATCGGAAAACACTTTCTTTAAAAAAAAAATATTATAAAATAAAACACATTTGAGTCTCCAACTTTTTCAGTCTCTTTTTTTTTTTATTTTTATCAAAAACATGTTCATCAAAATACAGTTTAAGAAAAAAAAAAACAGAAAATTGTTGTCTAAGAATACGTTTATAAAAAAAATACAGTTTAAGAAAAAAGAAAAGATGTTTATTAAAAAACAAAATGTCTCTAAGAATAATATGATTAGAAAATTAACGCTATTACATGCTTCTTGCAAGATTCTAAAACACTAAGAAACTCTAATTTTCATCAAGGCCTGGTGTAAAACAGAAATACCTAGGGTATGGTGAATCATGTAATGTAGTCTTCTCAGTTCATCCAGTATATTTACAGGTACGTTGTTTTGCAAACAAAACGTCACAACATCGGTAAACAGAGCATACAGGGTAAACACATGTTCAGCTTTTGCATGAAAAGAGTCATTAGCCCATTCTGTTACAATTTTTGCAAAGGTGTCAGACGAGCGAGAAGAACTTATACTCAGAGTATTCTGTACAATCAGTTCCCAGTTTACAGAGTGAGAGCGCACTTGCTGTAAAATGTTTTCAAGTTGTTCCATTTCTGCAGTTCTGAAAAGGAGGTCCGTATTTCTAATCGGTGAAACTCTGTTTTGAATCACCCGATCCAACAGTTCTATTAATTGACAGATGACAAATTGGTCCGCCACGTAGGTTACAATTTTTCTCAAGTAATTACCCATCTTTTATTTTATTTTTTTTTTATGCTTCCCAACATTCTGTCATGGCCCTAAGTTGTGCAATATTCATCACGTCATCCCCAATCAGGTCGTCGTACATTTTATGAATGGTTTCAAGGATCCTTTTTTCTGACCTTAGCTCGTACAACAGCGTCTCAGCCACGATCTTGACCTTGACGTTGTCTGTCTTGATGTTGCGGAGCGTCAGCAGGCGTTGAATAGCGGGAATGAATTTAGGAGTACAAAGACTCCTCATCAGTCCGTGAAAGTTATCCCTATAGAAGTCTTCCTCGAGCACGTCCAGACACGGATGTTGTCTCTGGCTGGGATGCTTCACTTGACACCCATAACAGGCTTCGCGGCGGTACTTGTGGAGAGCATTGTTAAGCAAATGAAACACGCCAGCCTTCACCGTATCAATAAAGAATGAAGATATCCACCCGTCTATTTCATCTGCGGGGGGTGCGCAGGCCGGGCTCGGGGGTGGGGTTGCCATATCAACCGACTCATGCTCCGGGGAGGCGGGAAGTTCAAGTTCTTGGCTGCACTCCTCCTCCATACCAGAATCAGAGGAGGCTGACTGGATTGGACCGTCGTTCTCCAGCTCCCCCCATGACGGGTCTGTCTGAGAGGACGCCCTTGTATCGTCCTCTTCACACGGAGTTGAAACCTTCGGGGTTGTCGGCATGACGGTATTGGTGGTGGTGCCTGAAAGAAATCTGGTCCAGATTGCGTCCCCACGTCTCGGCTGGTAGCTCTTGCGTCCGGTCAACATTTCTTGCATCTGATGGTGCTCAGAGTCTGTGTTCTCTACCCCGTCTTCTCCAGGCCTTGATATAAGAGAAGAGAGGGGCGGGGTGGGGATGGTGGGTGCGGTTAAGATTCGGTGGGTGTGTCCTTAAAGTTTAGCGCTTTCTTCACAGTTAGAATATCCTTCCAGTTGCGACACCTGCGAAAGAGCGAACTGATCTTCTCACCCGTCTCATTCATCTGGTCTGACCATGCAGCGATGGGTAGGGCCAGCATCGCCCTAAACACGCCACAATCAGAATTGAAAGCCTCCAAGACAAGGACGTCAGCCTCACTCCTCATCGCTCTCATGGCAGAGTGTGTCGGCCCCTTTTTCTCCTCCGTACGGAGACTGGCTCTGTAAAAAAAGCGACCGGAGGGTGTAGATTTTGCCTCCCACGTAGCGCTGAATAGAACTCTTCTCCTCCAGAGCTCACTAGCGGGTGGAAAAGATCTCAATTCTTTTTCAGACTTTATCCGTTTAGGGGGTGGAGGAGAGACTTCCCATAGAAATTCAGGCATCGTCATTTTCAGCACTCCCCAGTCGTTGGAGGTCAGAGTGATCATGTAAGATTGAGACCCAAAAGTCTCATTCTCATCCAGCTGATACAGACAAAGTTCACCCGTCTCATACTTGAAGACGTATCCCCAGGATCCATGTAATCCATAGGGCTCCAAGGACCATTCTTCACGCAGGGATTCTGGAGGAGGCATCTGGGTGCGGCACAGAAACACCACACTTTTGCGCGGAGCATTGCAATCAGACGGATCATCCGTGTATGTAGACTTGTCATTGAAGATGGAGACAAGCGTCTCGCTAATCAGCGACATCTTGGCTCTCCTTATCCTCGACTGTGTCAGTCGCACGTCTTCATCGATCGTATTGGGAACGTCTTCTTCACAGTCAGCTTTCCCTTTACCGCACAATTCAGACATGGTGAGTTCTCTCTCTTTTTTTTTTTTCTTTTTTAAAAAATCCCTAATGTTGCTCTCACCCCCTGAATCGCCAGAATTTATTTCCAGTACTTTTACATACCCTTTCAGTTCATTGGATGATAAAATTTGTGGGGATGGTCTTGGGCGGAGTTAAGGTTTAAAAACCAGGGTAAGAACAAGAAACAAAGTTGTTAAAATGATGCAATCGA
>JAJHUR010007286.1:4355-33186 GCA_027495735.1 Lutjanus campechanus | reverse complement strand
TGGTGGTGTTGTGCTGGAGGAGGTGTGACGGACGGGGATTTTAAGGTTACTGTGAAATGTGTGCAGCAGGAAAACCGTCTGAGGTTAGCTGCTCACGCCCACACACACAGAATAAACCAACAAACCTTGATATCCACCTACACGACGGCTGCACATTCAATCTGGACTTGCTGCTTCTCTATCATCATCATCAACATTTCCTCCTGCAATTAGCACATTTCCAACCCTCCTGTAATTCATGTGTGACTGTTCTGGGCCACTGAGACTCATTATCTGTGTGGAAGTTAATTTACACCATCTGACCTCTTGCAGATGTTGCACCACTCGCCACTTAACTAAGCTGTCGCTGCTGCATAGTGAGCCCACACTAACCCTGTCCTCAAAACAACATCCTTTGAATTATCTCCCTCTTTCCATCTCGCCGCTCCAACCCACTGTGTCCTCTTTATCTGCCTCTTCATCGCTCTCTAGCTCCCTTTCAGCTGATGGAGCTTATTGTGGACAAATAGGCTTAGGAGCATCACTATGGCAACGGCGAATCGTAAAAAGCTACATAAGCACTTCATCAGGGGCCATGATCCAATGGCTCCCGTTGGAGATGGTGCCCCCAACCTCCTGCAACAAGTGAGGGCAGGCCAGAGAAGCTCCTGGGAGGGAGGAGGAGACAAGAGAGAGAGGTGGAGATAATACTGTGGGACTGTGTGAGAGGACGGGAGAGCGGAGGAAGAGAGTCCATTTCTCTTCTCTTCTCTCTGCTTTTCATTCAGCCACTCTTCTCTCCTCAGCATCCATCTACATATCTGATTTCTGAGGACTTTTCTAATTCTGCTTCTCGGTGATTTTGTTTCTCGTGGATTACAGGAAAAACTTCAAAAGAACAAAAAAGAGGTAAGAAAGGGCTTCTTTTTTCATTCTCAGTTTGGAGTAAACGGCAACAAACTGTTCCGAATCATTGTGACAGCATATTCAGAGGCGGCGTTTGAATCTGTCAAAAGTAGCCAGCCAGTCCAAGCGTGTAAAATGTTGATCGTGTGCAGAGATGGGCACAGATACATCAAAAACTAAAAATAATACAGTGTGAAATACAAAAATACTCATATGAGAAATTGTATTTTGTTTAAATAAAAGTAATTTGTTATCTGATCTGCACTTTATTTTGCAGTACACTAATAAAATCTAATAAAGACAAAACAAGCTGTACTTTATATTAAATTAGACAGAAATTAGAAATATGTTCTTTATTAGACCCTTAATTAGGAGGGTAATTAGGGACACATTACAAGAGAACTGTAGAGTGTATTATTTCCCTCTGTTAGACCTTTAATGGTAATGTAATCTAAAATGTATCAGTTCCTACTGTTTGACTCTTATTAGACTTTATTGGAGGGTAATTAGGGACACAGTACAACAGAACCGCATTGACAACCAAAGTGTATTTTTTCCTGCGTTTGGACCCTTATTAGACTTTGTTAGAGGGCACTGAGGGACACATTACAACAGAGCTGTACTGTAAACTGAAGTGAAATCACATATCTGCTACTTCCCCAATTAAAAGCAACATGTTAACCAGATCTACCAAGTAAAGGCCAAATTTAAAGAGGTAGAGGAATAATTTGTCTGTGGGTGACTGCACAGACTTTTATAATACAATAGACAGATAATGTGATTTGAGAAGAAGGCGTCTGTGTTGGCTACTTTAAGAGTCAACAAGGGTGTGTCTCAAGTAGCAGAGATGTAATTTCACTTTAGTTTGCAGTACAGTTCTGTTAATAACTTTCTGAGAAAAGGTCTAATAAAGACCATATTATTTCTAGTTTTTGTCTAATCTGATACAAAGTACAGCATTTTAAATCGTATTAGTTTACCGTTATGTGTATGGTGTCTAATTGGGGTAGAGTTGTTTTTGTTTACTGGCTAATAAAGAACATATTATTTCTAGCTTTTGTGTAATTTGATACTCTGCACAGCTATTTACGTCTTGTATAGACATTGATAGGATCACATTTGAGGCAGCCTAAAAGTAGCCTTGAGTAGCTTCAATATGGGTCTGACGTTAAAAGACCAATTTGAAAAAAATTCATTTAAAACATTAAAAACCCAACTATATTTATCTGTAGTATGTGAGAAAAAAACAGTTTATAACAGACATTAAACTGGCTTCTGTTGGTTTTGGAGGCTGTGTTCAGTTTTAGAATAAGATGACACATTAAATAATATGATAGTAATATAATTATAATACAAACTCTTAAAGTATGTTGTACAAAGTGTAGCTAATTCTCTTCTACCCAGCAAAATACAAGATATAAGAATATATGCTCAGCACTGGATTTGATTCAAACAAGATGAAAAGACATTTAGAAAACTAAAATAGTGCCTAATAAAGGAAGACAGTGATACAGAATGTGAAGAGAATGAGATGAAGTGAATGTGTACAGGTGCAACATAAAGAAATGTGTTCTACTGCTGAGAAATACACCCAGTAAGCTTTATAAAACTGTACTTTTGAAGCACCTTTTGAGAAGATCACATGTAGGGCTGCAGCTATTGATTATTTTCAGTGTCAATTTACTTTCCTACTTTTTTCCTCAATTAATTCAGTCATTTGACCTTTACAATGTCAGAAAAGTGAAAAATGCAAATGCAAAATCACAATCTCCTATAGCTCAAAGTGCTCAACTCTGTCTGATCCAATCCCAAAGATATTCAGTTTAGGCCTGCAGCTATCTTATTTTCATGTTTGAAATCTGGGGATTTTTTTTTCTTTTGATCAACTTATTCATCACAAATAAAAATCATTGCAACTTCCCAGACTGCATGGTAGTGTTTTAAAATGTTGTTTTTTTCAACCAGCAGTCAAAACCCAAACATTCAGTAGCAAGAGTTCTGCTAAAACATCTTTAACATTTGTTTTACTTTATAGCATAGACGAGCCTGGCACATAACATATTTAAATACAAAAAAACAGGAAAAGGAGAAAGTTGACCAAGATGTACAAAGCTTGATCATCTGTCATTGCAGCACAGAGCAAAAAGGAGAGGGACTTTTTAAATTTTCTCCAAACCCTTTTAATTATTGGGTAATCCCAAAAGGTATGTGTGTGTTTCCCTATTTTTTCACAATTCCTTCAACATAATGCCACAGAAAGGTTCTTTCACATATGACAAAATAATGGCAGGTGTATTCAAATATTTGACTTTTAATTTCCAATGAGACTCCATAAGTGTTTTTTACAAGACTGATAAAATGAGAGACGTGTTTTTTAGTTGGAAATAATTTTTCTTCAATACTAATAAAGTATTCTACTTGCTTTGTGTTTTTTGCCAACCATCTCTGTTTATGAGTTGTGATATAGTTACGTATTTGGAGAGACCTATAAAAATTGTTTAACAATCATTTAAATATCAAAATGGTTGCTTATTAATTTTTTATCGATTGATTAATCATTGTCATGTCTTCATGTATTTCTGCCAGAACAGGACCTCGTGGTGAGTGTGAAACGAAAACCTTTTTCTTTGAATTAATGACTCACAATACCTTCAGAGGCCTCTTCTGTTTTTCATCACGAAAAGCAACGCAGACAAAAGACTGACTATTGAATTCAATTCAATTCAATTGAATGCAGCATCTGTGGGAGCGGATATGACACCTGTGGAACAAAGGAGCCACAGAGTGAGGAGATGGGGAGGGGAGATGTTCTCTTTTGAGAATATTCCCAGATCAAGGAAGACTTTTTTGTTACCTTGGTCCAGATATAAAAACAGCAGTGTTTTAAATGCTCAGTCTGTAAGTGCTGCTGCCAGAGGTCTGTCACATAAAGCAATGACATAAGGTGTAGTTTGATGACATTGTGAAGTTGCGCGTGATCATGGGAGTTGTCTTTATTGTTGAAACAACCACCACTGCTTATGAAAATCTGTCTGACATGACTGAAGCAGAAATCACGTTTATGGACGAGGTAATGTTAAAGTTTTATTCACATTATATTTAGCCACGATTGCTGACTTCCTTCCTAGCTCGCTGACGTATCCAACGGATCCCTGTTTTCCTGGAAGCAGCAAACAGGAGACGCACCATTACCTTGAATAAATTATGGATTTCTCTGGGTGTGACCATCATTGGAAACATTTGGGATCATGTAAGCAGTGGTGGAAACGGTACTGAAAATCTGTAATCAAGTCCAAGTAATATTACATCACTAAAACATTACTCCACTACAATTAAACTACTGCTGTTAATATAGATACATAAGTAAAATTACAAAGTATTCTTCTTAAAAAAAAAAAGAGTATTAAAATAAGTATTACTTTTTAACTGTTGGTGTTTAATACATTATCAATAGGAGGCATTCGATCAAAGGGGTTTCTGTTTCTGCAGGTCTTCAGTCTACATTACTCCAAACTCCTGCTCTGTTCTGGTCAGTGGCCTCAGTCACCTCTGCCAAACCTGTGACTGCTGCAGAGTTTGAGGTTTTTTATGTGCATGTCATGGTGTTCATTGGCCCGTTTGTGTTTAAATAACCTTAATGGCTACAAAAATGCAGATGAGAGGTTTGGCTATTACTTCAAATTGTGCTCGATTATGGTTTTTAAAGTAATTAAGTAGATTACATAGTGTAATGCATACTTATTAATATACTCCTAAAAGTACAAGTACCCAAAAGAACTACTTAATTACATTAATCTGAGTATATGTAATTACACCCCTGAATGTAAGTACACAACTCAACAAAATATATAACATGTCTAGCTTTTTAGGACATTGTACCTTCAAAGGCAGGTAGGTATGAGTAGGATTTGTCAGAGCTGTTTGTAAATACACCAGGAAAATAGTTTATTGTTGAGTCTCATTCCCAGGATGTCAAATACCATCGTTTTGGGTTTGCATTTTGCTATTAACTACCGGATGATGTGAATATATATGTCGCTTTTACAGGTCTCCCAGCAACGCTGTCAATCATCCTCAAAATTTGGTTCTTTTCAACACTGACGAGCACAGCCCTGCATTTTCAGCCTTGAAAACACTTACTGAACAAAGCAATCAGTTAAATGTTCAATAAAAAACAGCTTGTTGCAACTCTGCAGAGTGGAGACTTCAGTTACTGAACGACCTTTCCAAAAAGTCTCATTATGAACTCATTAAAGCAGCAAGTCTAATGCGTTCTACTTTTATTCTCCAGTCACATGCTGCTTTGCAAAAATCCACTTTAAATCAATTAATCTGATCAAAAATCTGAAATTATTCAATCATATCTTTGTCATTTCAGAATGATGACTACCTGTGATTGTGTTTCCCTCCTCAGGGGACTGTGAAGAAGGGAATAACAAAGCCATGTCCTCCTGGTTCAACTGGAATGAGCCATATTACCGGAGCCCCCGGCGGGACCCGGCTGACGTGGTTGCAGACACGCTGATGCTGGAGTTCAGCTGGCAGCTGAAGGAGGCCGAGAGGCTGCAGAGGGAGAGGGAGAATGAGTACCGGCGTCTAAAGACCGGGGTGGACTACAGCTGGCTGGCCAGCACGCCTCGACACTCCTACAGCATCAGCACCGGGGAGAAAATCGGCCTGGAGGACCTCTGCTCCAAAGTGCCGCCGCCCTGCTGCGGCCTGGTCATACTCAAGTAAGGAGACACTACAACTGCTGATTTGGTCCCTTTACTTCTGGAAAGGATCTGACTTCTGATATTAGTAGTAAGCCACAGCAGCTCATAGTGCAGTGAAAATCCACTCTTTTATATATAATATCTACAATAATTTACAGTTTAGCTGTAGATTTCAACAAGTTTCTAAGCTGTGTGGAGAGCAGAGAGACAGACTGTAGCGATGATGTGATGTGATCATTTCTGGATTTGACAGACAATGAGTCATGACCGCAGCCATGGATACTGATCACTGAGTGACAGTTTCTGATTCAGAGCTGGATGTAATATCTCATGTGAAAATTAATATTCAAACTCAGTCATTAATTCAATATTAGTGGACAAATTCCAAAAAGTCCGATCTGAAATCTGAATGCTCTGAGTTCCAGTTTAATGACACAGTTGCCTGTTAATGCTCATGCTGACTTCACTGTCAAAAAATTGTTGGATAAAAACTTTTCGGTTTGGTTGCATCAACAAGGATAAATCTTTTATTAGTCTGTTATATTTATTCATTGATTCAATTTTTCTCAAAGGGGAAATTATGGTTTCTCTGTTGAGTCATCATGAGTATGCTAACTAGGCTAACTAACTTTTTAGCCAGCCAAAAAACAATGTAATGTTTTATTGACTCTTGTTAGCCACCTTGCAAACACCGAAACGTTTTGTTATCTTTTACCTAGCAAACAATTTGTGCAACAGAACTCTGCTAAATTTTAAATCTGGATTTACCAATTTTAAAAACCTGGTTTTGCTAAACTCTGGTTAGAACTCATCTTGAATTAATTTGGTGCAACCCAGTCTTAATTTTATTTTGGCTGAGCTTTCTAACTGACCATTAGAGCTTTAGATTATCTTGACCATGGAAATACAATCTTAGGAAACATAATTTGTTCATTTTATAGTTCTGGCCAAAAATGTCAATATAATGGAAGAAATATCAGATTCAGATCACTGGCAAAATTTTATTAATCGTTCCTTGGCTCAAGTCCAACATGTCCTTTAAATTCCATGTAAATCTCATTAATTCATGACATGTTGCTGACAGACAGACAAACACTAAGCATTGTCTTTGGCAGAGATGGAGAGAGGTTTCCGTCAGGGACACTGATCAGCTGTCACCTTGCAGATGACTCTGTAAGTCTCGGGTGTCTCTGTCCTTTAATCTGCAGCAGAGACGTCCTGAGCTTGTTCGAGCATCTGTTCTTCAGGCCTCAGGTGTCTTGTTAGAGTTTGTCAGTTTTTCGGAAGGAGTGTGACTGGTGTTAATGTGAGTGAGCACTGAGGTGCTAAACATTAAGGGGGAGTCACGCACACACACACACAACAGGGACCAAGTGGAGCATGTTTGTGATTTTAATTAACTGAAGAGGAGGAATCCTCAGTTGTCAGATTGGCTGTGAAGTGTGATTAAGGCTTTGCCTGAAACAGAACAACTGCGTTTTCTCAAATGCCAGTCTGTCCTTTTTCAGATATAATAACATAAAATGTATAATGAAAAATAGATGACATAATAGTAAATACAGAAAAAGGAATGCTAAATGATAATGATGATTATAATAAAGGAATGGTACTGTATGAAAATTATCTAGGGAGAAGGATGAGTTTGTAAAATGTGAGAGTTATGAACAGTGATCCTGTTTTGGGGTTGGGGGGTGCAATAATGCATCCACCTATGTGTTCAACTATACAATACATTTCAGTTAATACAGTAGGCTACGGAGAATATTTAGCCTGGGACAACAAAGAAACAAAGAAAAATAATTCACTGTTCCAATGTGTTTTTTAATTGCTTCCCACTGAGGATCAATAAAAATGCCAATGCACATTGCAATGCAATGGTTTGCGTTTCCTTGGTAAACAGACCAGACCAAGGTTGCATTAATTGACATAAAGATGGACGGTGTGTCTCCACTTCCTCCCCACTGTACAAAACTGAAGCTAGCCATTGTGTGCTGGTGACATAATTTGGAGCCAGAGTCTGCACAGCAGTGATCACTGTTGGAGCCGCGGTATCGAGGTCCCACTCATCAACACAGTTGACTCAATCATGAGCAGGGCTCAGGTGTCAATAAAGACTTGAAACCCCCTTTTTATAGCATCAAATAAATAATTGAAACCAAACTTATCAGAAAAATGAACACTTGAACAAACAGCAGCATGAGTAGAACTACCTAAAATGACAGAAAAAAAATATTTGACGTGGAGGGGAAGAATTACGATACTTTAGAGTTCCCCCAAAATTCCTCAAATGAGGCTCTGAGGGGAGATCATACCTCTCACAGGAGAGCCGAGCTCCCTGCTGAAAGAAGGGTAGGGTTTTTTAACTTTTTCTTGTTCCAAATTTTTATTCCATTCTTCCTTTTCATGGTTATTTTAAGAAAGTGAAAAAGGTCAAGAAATATAGCCTCTGCGCACATGACGACACAGTAAGATGCAGTTTAAAGCTCAAGAAGAAGTTAGTAAGTGGACATTAAGTTCAGCTTTTTAGTCACTTATAAACTGCAGATGCTTTTAATGCTGTAAAGTGCTGCTTTATATTTGTAAATTGGCTTCTATTTTCATATATTATGAGCTGAAAAACTCATAATTAAAAAAATTAAACTCTTCATTTCTGTATGTGAATCTACAGCACAGCATCAGTACAGTATCTAAAGATGAATGACCTTACATTTTCAATCAGCTGCTCAAATGCTCTATTAAAGGTTGAATTATCTATCTGTTTGAGAACGATGGCAGGTTTCAGCCCTGTATTTTGAATTTTGACCGTAGAACTGCATTTCCACCTGCTTTTGATTCCTGGGTTGTGCCTTTAATAAAGCGTTTGTCCACTGTAACTGATAAAACTAAAAATAAAATAAAAAATCACATCATAGTCATGTGCAAACAATCACAGTGATGGTTGCATTTAAAAGGTTTATGTAGCTTTATTATAAGAAATATCATTCCTGGCAGTGAATGTGAGCCAGACAACATCAGTTCAGAGTGAACATGTGTTTGTGTCTAAGCAGGGGGAAGTAGGCCAATCATCAGTTAACTGGAGGCTCTTAGTGGGAAGCATGCTCCCTAATAGACCCTTTTACAGCTGACATCATCGAAGAGCTGCACACACATTTTGGCAACAGAGGTAGCAGTCTCCTCCAGTCATCCAGGCGAGTTATCAAGCTGCAAAGGTTGAATTAAACATTTTACCAGCACCAAAATCACCAAAACATTTGTTTATTGATTATATGATACTTCAGAATTGATATTCCAGTGGTCAATATAAGTTGCTTAAATTTCTGAAAAATTGTGACTGTTTCAGAGCAATTGGTGGCATCTATGGCTGCAAGCTATTAAACGTGTTGATTAGACTGAGAACGCGATTAAAACTGTGTTTGCAGCAGCCCGTTGACAAGCTATTGTGGTTCGCCGTACTTCAGTTGCCAAGATGCACACACAGCTTTCTCATTGTTTACAAACTGTAAAAGGGTCTATAGACGTCTATTTAAAGGCTTGTTGAGGCCACAGCACCTCTTGTTAGTAGGAGGAGTAATTGTGGGGTTAGCAGGAGTGTGCCGGGGGGTGGGGTGATGACTGTGATCCATGTTGCTTTTTATAATCTTTGCCTTCATGTGTTTTTTTCCACTCAAAGGCCTGATAAAACCCTGGTTCAAATGCATACAAAAAAAAATCTTGTTTCTTGCTATTTTCCTAGCAGTGCAAAGTAATGACCTGCCCTACTCTTCCTCTGGCTTACCCTGATATTCTTACCCTAACCAATCACTCCTCATGCCTAAATCTGACCAAACCAAACAATGAAGGCAGCATGGACTAGCCAGAGTATGGGTGGCGTCATGACTTTATCCACCTGGGGAAAAAATTGTGTAAATAAGAAACTGTAGGCTTGTCTGGGATGAGCCAGGTCTGCACAGATGCAGTTGCTCTCCACTGACAGCAAGTGCCTGGCTGTCACCTGATCGATGAGCTGACAGGCTTCAATTAGAGCTTGTGATCTGTGTCTGAACCCGATGGGAGCCAATGGGTTTGGGTCAGGTCAGGTCGGATATTTCTGTCATATTTCATGGGCTCACATTAGGTTTGGGCTGTGTTATTATCTTTTTTTTTTTAATCTCCCCATGTATTTTCCCTGTCACTGCCAACCCCCACTGTTTAGTCTAATAATTATTATTTTGTATTGTGTGTGTTCACTGTAAGCAAAGTGTCAGCTCAGTCAGGTCTGCTGCAGACTTGCAGGGCAGGCAGTGCACGACCTGTCCTATGATGCACTGAGGGATGTCTGTAAAAAGAAAAATGTCGGGTTCAGCTGAAATATGCTAATGAACGTTGGGTTTAGGTTGTGTTTGTCAGGCTCAACTGTTCAGGTCAGACTAAAGCTCTAGTTCCAATTGGCTTGTTAGCTTTGACCACAAACGTGTTGCAGAAATGTCCTATTGTAATATTTCATGCTGGATATATTAGTCTTATGTTGTGCAATGAAGGTTTAATCTGTTAACAGACATATCTCTGTTTGTGTATTTGATAATAATAATAATAATAAAGATTATTTATATAGGCGGACAAAAAAAAAACAGAGGATCATTTCACAGCAGGGGGATCTCTCTGCTTCAGCGCCGTCAGGGATCAAGAGCACTACTTTTATTTCTTCAACTATAACTCTGAACATGGTCTGCAGACATGGGTAGCCTACAGATGGATCTAAACATGATGCAAATATTGCTTTCATTTCCTGTATATTCCCTGAAGTCTGCTGGAAACTGTCCGACTTAACTGCAGCTTTTTGTCACTACCTCCTGCTGCTGCCACCTGATCTTGTCTACTTTCTAGGCGAGGTGCAGTTCATCTTAAACAAGTTTATTGTTGTGTTCACAGCAAGGGATGGTATTTTTATGTCATCTTCACTGCTGTTTTGTTGTTATTATTATATTTAACAGCACTTTGGTCAGCTTTGTTTTTACCAGTGCTTTATAAATAAACTTGTTTTGATTTCTGCTGCCCACAAATGGCTAAAAAATTCAGCTTAACACAAAGTTTAAACACAATGTTTCACTGCCTTCTGTTTCACCTCAGACTGTCCTGTTGAGTTGCATTGTGGGAAATAAAGGTGCCAGATTTTGACAGGGAAGATGAATATGTGGATTAAAAATGTTGATTTTGATCTCTTCCCCCTCTAATCTGCCCCCTGTGAGTCAGACATTGATACAGGGGTGCAACCTTATATATATATTTTAAAGAACTTTGTTTTCTGTGTTGTGTACTTGTGACAGTTTTCATGTGGGAGCAGTACAGTAGAAGAATCACACAGCACATAACAACTACAGAAAAAAAAGACAGAACAGTCAGCCTGGTCATATTTTACATTTTACAGTTAGCCTAGTAATATCATCCTTTAAGTCAGAGTGAAAAAAAGACGATCAGAACCCTTCACTGCTCTTCCAGTGTGGCACAACATGACAGTAAACTAACCACTTGATGGTCGTCGTCTCATGTTTCATCAGCTCACTGCCTGTGTTTTCTGTTTGATTCTGCTCAGGTTCAGGGAGGTCATGCAGGCCAATGAGCCCGAGGTGCAGGAGGTGCCCGGCCTGTTTCGCTCCGTCCTCCTGGAGACCCTGGATCACATGAAGGAGGAGCAGGAGGCTCAGCGGCTCGCCCGCCAGTGGAACAACAAGCGTGCCATGAGCATGTCCCTCGTGAACTTCAGGTCCCGCATCAAGATCAACCCGTTCGGAAGCACAGTGGGCCTGACCTCGGCTGGGGCCGACGGGGCGGGGATGAGTGATCTCAAAACCGTATCGGAGGATGTGGAAAGAGGAATGGGTGGGGAGGAGAGGTTGCAGAGGGTGTGGAGCGTGCCTGACTTCAGATACAAAGGAACCAACAGCAGTAAGGTTGTCTGATGTGCTGCGTTCATGGGACAGTGATGTTGGGATGTTTCAGTAGGACAGATGCTGATCTCCAGGAGCTTCTGCTGCAGTGCAGTGTGTCCGAGGATGGATGAATCCTCCTGCTCTTATCAGTATGAGACCAACCAGCATTTGAGCCGTTTACTCTTTATCGTCACACCTACAAGGGCAATATCAGGTGTTTCTCTCAGATCTTCTGGACCTTGACAGCACCTCGTTTTTGGACTTGAAACAGTTTACGTGAGATTATCACCTCTTGCAGTGATGCATCTTATATTTTCAGCATCTAAGCATTGAGGGCAGTTTACTGTAGCCTGGTAGGGATTTTTGTGTAATTTAAAGGCTTTCTTGACTCCTAAATGTTATGAAAACACATGAAATATGTTGGTTAGGGCTGGGTATTGTTTAAAAGATACCATTGCCAATATCAGTACACTTGATCCAATAGTGTATTTCATTAAACACCTTCTGTGTAGTATAGTCACGCAGTCATGCATGCTGAACAGCCAGTGTCATCAAACACATTGCATTAGACTTCACGACATCACAAATTTTGTGGGGAGTAGCTGCCCATGATGCAAAACATACTTTTTCATGGTCTTTCATCAAATATGTGTTCCTGGTGTCCCTTAAGACCCCCCCTAATATGACGAAAGACCATCCTCTCTCTTTTTTGCTTGCTCCCCCTTTTACAGAATGCATGTTCCAAAAGGCCAGTCAGATTTGCCTCCCATTATGATGTCACAACAGGCTTATGACCACCTCTAGATAGGTGACAGTCCCACCCACTGAATACCTAGTGAAAGTAGGCAGTGCCTTCTCCCCTGAGCAGGGAGTTGACCAATCAGAGCAGCCTGGGCTTTTTGGGAGGCAGGTACAGAAGCTAAAACAGCGTTTCAGACTGAGGGGACATTAAAGCCTGTAACCCTGTTCTATTAGAACCCCCAAATAAAAGTATGAACCTCAAAGTGAGCATAATATGTCTTCTTTAAATAGGTGAATGCTTGCAGTGATTGGCTGCCAGCAATACTATATATATAAGCTACATTTCAACCCAAACTACCCAGAACTTTTAGTCCCAGGAACTACTTTTCAAGGAACTTAAGTAAGAAAATGGTGGATGAGCTAAAAGGCTCAGGTACCAGAGTACTTGATAAGAAAAGTTCAGTGCCACCAGCCCCAAACCCACTATCTCTGTAAAAGGACTACCCCCTGAGCAGGGACTTTTTTGAGGGGTAAAATAATCCCTGGAACTTAATGTAACCCCAGGTCCTTGCAGTGGAAACATACAGAGTTCCTTCAAAGGTTTCTAGTCCCCGCAGAAAGTTCCTGCTGGAGATACATGACTATACCCTTTGTTTCTAAACCTGGGTTCAAAAAGGATCAAATGCAGGCATCGTTTGACTGGAGAAGTGTCAATACTACTTGGCACTGTGTTATTTTAATTGAAAGGTATTGAGTATTGGTACCCAGCCCTAATGTTCGTGTTATGTGACACATCACAAAATGGCCTCACAGGTGAATGACCTTTGATTACAGAATATTTTGCATGAGATCTATGTATAAATGTTATCCATTAAAATGTTAAGACAAATGATTGGTATTAGTCACATTCAGTGGGTGAGTCATTCTCTCCCTCCACAGACCGCTCTTTTTCTCCCAACAGCACACAGAACAACAATTCATCATCCAAGGTCAGCAAACTCAAAGTATCTCTCCTGTTCATCATTTGCAAGAGGCCATCAAAATAAAAAGACAAAGAAATGTTACCAGACCTAGAATGAAACATTTCAAAGTAAAATCTTTCCAGCACTTTATTGTCCTTTTGTTGCTGTTTGCCACACTGCAACATTCAACAGTACACAACAGGTTTACTTCATCGTCCATATAAAGCTTTTAACTGGATTGATACAAGGGGACTAACAGTGATTGTAATTTATATTTCAATTTAATAAAATGACTGTTGCTGAAACAATACTTTGTGAAATAATTTGGGGGGAAATTAATGTTGTGAAACAATGAATAAGACATACAGTTGCCATCACACAATGCTGAGTTGGTTCTCATTTCATTTTCAACAAAATGTACACATTAAAACTGATATCAGTACACAGTGATAACACTATGGTTCCCATAACCAACATATGTTGTGGAAATATGGACAGTTATCTACAAAAAGAGAAAAAGAACATTTGGGCAGTCCTAAATGTAGAGAAGTTGACATGAGTAACTGAAACAACTAGCAGATAAACGGGAATAGCAGCAATTTTACACATCAAAGTCTGTTTGCAAGGGGGGCAGGCACTACTGCATATGTGGAAGAAGTTGTACAAAGCTTTTGTGGCTCCAGAAGAAGTTGCATGAAATCTGATTAATGTCCTGAAGTGATGTTACTTGTGTCAACATGTAAGCGTTGGAAGACAAGTCTAAGAATGGAAACAATGCAGCGTTCAAACAACATGAAACTTCTCACTTCTGTCCTCAAAGTGTTCCAGGAGCACAGGCCGAAAGTAAACAAAAAACATAGCTGAGCTTAACAAACTGATTAGTTTCATTGGCAAGTGTAGAGGCAATTTAACCCGCAGCAGTGCAGCCTCCTTGCATAACTAACTCAGAGGAGGAAGAACAATGTATGAGATAACAGACGCCATCATAATTTTATTTTACAGCACTTTACATATTCTGACATCAACTGACATACAGAACAGATTTTACTATGACAGTATGTATTTTAGTCTTCCACGGTGCTGCTATTTTGTGTGATGTCAGACAAATGCTTCTTCAAGAAGTCAGGGTAGATGGAAGTAGAAACTCTCAACTTTGACTTGCATTCTATTGTACTTTTTCTAGTGGGGGGGTCAGAAATTTTTGAGTCATGAGTTGTCTGGAACGCAACATAAATCTGGTGGTATGGAGTTAGACTTGTTTCTATGGTGTTTATGTGCACAAAATAACGTGTAATGCGTTATCATTGGGTACAACAGAGGTTTTCATGGATGCGTTCATCTTAATTTCCTGACTTCTGTACTGGAACGCAGTCAACTCAAGCGTGACGTCATTCTCAGCTCCGACTTCCAACATCTGAGGTAAATGGAATGCAGCATCTGTAGCTGCGGCTTGAGGCCACATCAACTGCTACTCATAAAGCACACCAGAATTTCCAGCCAAACTGTTGGTGGTTGAGTTGCACTGCAGGTAATGTAGTTTCCTGGTTTAGACAAGGAAAGCAGAGCGCGTGGAAGAAAAATAAAGACATTATCTCTAGTTTGGCTCCATCGATTAACTCCTTTAAAAGCGTGACCATATGTTGATGTCTAATTACAATTTCCATCTTCATCATATCTTGTTGACCACAGATAAAGTTATGTATGACACTGCTCAACATACACACTTCTCATATAACAAAAGCTATCAGACTAAGCTGAAGGACTGGTTAGCTGGACAGTACTGTGGTAAAAATGTAGCTACTGGTCTGAACACATCTCACTTTACAGCATGAGATACAGCTCCTTCAGTGCTTCAGTGCTCGGTACTTCCCCTGTGTGTCGATGCAAGTCATATTCATCATCACTTTCTCAGAAAACCCTGAAACTGTTCTCCTGGAAAGCTGGGTTGTTGTTGTTTCCTGAGTTCTGCTGACGTGTCCGAGCCTGGGCACCGGTACTGGCATCCGCAGTGGCATCACAGGGTTGAGTTCAAGAACTCAAGAAGTTCTGCTCGATTTTTATCCCGCTGTTAATAGAAAAAGAGAGGGGAGCACATGTGAGCAAATAATCCATTCACAAACTAAAAAAGCCACACTTGGTTGCTGACTCAAGAGCAAAAAGGTGAGATTACCTGTTTGTCTTTCTTTGACTTCTTTACTTTCATTTTGATCTTCTTCCCTGAAATCATGCTGTACTTGCCTTTTTTCCGGTCCTTCAAGTACTAAAAGAGAAACAAGTGTAAATTTAAGTTTAAAGAGGCTATAATACAAAAAGTGATTACAAATGTAACTTCAAAACAAACAACATGGACAAATTTGGAATTAAAAAAGCAAATTTTAGATTCTAATAATCCTTTGTGTGCCACACAAGGGATATTGATCTGTTAGTTATTTTGATTGTTATGTGACTTCTGTGAATCTGAAATAACCTTTGAAAAAACAGAAGTTACAAAATAAAAAGAACTAATCAATCTACTGCACGTAATACACTGACTAAGTATCCCATACAACCTCTCTTCAAATAATCCAAACTATCTCTTTAACTCTATTGTATGCTACTAGCACATTGGGGCCAGCAAAAACTGCCACAAATGTGCTAAAAACATCAACTATTTCAAATTATAAGCAAAATGCATTTTTTGACCTATGTAATTTTGTTCTCACATGTAAGAAAATCTGTCCTCTGGGACCTTGAAGGGCAGTTACCTTGGAGATCTGTACAGGTCCCGAGTTTTCTTCGCCTCCTTTTGCTTTCTTGTCTTTTTTACGTTTATGTCGCTTCTCTTTCTTCCCTTTCTGCAAAAACAAGTTTTCACTGAGCAAGTGACTTATGAAATACATCAGTTACTTCAAATTGTAAAAAAGTGAGATAAAGACACAACTTTACTTTTTTGTGATATTTCTCCTTTTTCCTTTTTTTAGACTGCTTTCTGGATTTACTCCGGGAATCTAAAAGAACAACAAAAACAACACAATGAATCGATTTATGGATATCTGTACCATTATTGTGCTAAAAATACACATATATGGATTTACAAAGCACTTAATAGAAAGAGCATCATAAAAAGCAATTCAGGACTGAAAAAAATGTTCAAAATGCTCTTTAAATTTAAGCAATGTAAGCCAAAGAATCTCAGATGTATTGCAGAATTAAAAGATATGCTTACCACTACTGCTAGAGCTACTCCGACTGCGGCTGGATGAGTGTGATGAACCTGATGAAGAAGAGGACGATGAAGATGATGAAGACGAAGATGATGACGACGAACTGGAAGAGGACGACGAGGAAGATCTACTACGGCTGCGTTTCCGCTTTCTTTTTTCTCTTCCTATATAAACAGAAGACATGAATACAAAGATGAATAAACCTTACTTTGTGATTGAAAGGCCCCCAGTCGGTCAGTCTCTGTCTGCATGCAGAATTTCAGTTTTCTGTTTATCGTGGCAGGTACAAATACAATACAATGACACTATTCTTGCATTTGCAAAAGTATCACTAAAGGGTAAGGTAACAGTCTTAACATGGCCAATTTGTTTTTCCATGGTGAGTGAAAGTTTTATGAACAAATTGTTTTTAACACAACAGGCCATTTTACTGACAGTCATGATCAAATCTTCTATCTTTTAAAGTGCTAACAGTCCACATCGCAAGTAATAGAAATTCAACATCTTATATTGCTGAAGAACCTTTGCATTAAACATGATGCACTATACCAACCTGTATTTTAGCTTCACATTACACAATATTTGCAGTGTGCAGTCCCTGTCATTTGTTGTGCAGTCTAAACTATTCTAATGTTACATGCACATAGCTTATCATTTGAACCTTCAGTGAAAAAACAACAGTGGCTGTGTCTATGCATGCTTCCAGTATGATGTGATGGTGAGTTTCATGTGTCAGCTCTATAAGCAGTCTTGCCTCTGCTCCTGGATCTCCTCCTTTCATCTGTTCTGGAGGTGGAGCTGGACACTCTGGACTCCGCTTTCGTTGACTAGACAGAAAGAGAAATGTTTGTGCCAAATGTATTTGAGTGCGACAGCGTTTCTAGATGTCACGGGAGACGGTTTTTCATTGAAATCTGATCTGCACTCAGCAAAAAGGCGTTAGCCGATGAAGTTACAAACAACAAACTTCCACCTAACCTTTTGAAACAGGCAACCCAATGCCTACAACCTTGACTCTTAAAGAAATATCTGGTAAAAGACTCAGAAAATATCAACATTCAACGTTACATTATTGTTCTTTCTCTTGTGCTTAACGTTACCAGGGCTACGTTTACTAAGCTAAAACTAAGATGCGCTTTGAGTTATCACATCATCTAAATTAAGTGAAAGAAATGACTTTGTACTCACCATGGAGACAGTAGATTACAAGTAATATATCAGATACAGCTTTATACAGGCACAACAGCGGAGGAAAATGGGTAAAACATGTATTTATTCGCATTTATCTCTCCTGAATTAGCATTAGTCAATAAGCCTTAGGAGACATTTTGTATCCCATGATGCACCGCTGCTATCTTCTTCACCAGAGCTCTCGCGAGAGCGATAATTTTAACCCAATCTTTCCATAACCCTAACCCGGTGTTTTCTGTAAACAAAATCTAACCAGATTTTGACCATGGCCTTGTCATATTATAGAATATAACTGGTTTGTCAGGGACTCACAAGTTATAAACAACGCCCACAAACCTCGCGAGAGTTTCGCAAATCAAGGTATCCCTTCTTGACACGACGACAAAGGCGCGAAAATGACCAACAGAAAACACAGCGCACCCAACTGCTAAACAGGAGAATAACATTTATCTGCGTAAAAAGCCGTGTGCCCCACCACAGCGGTGTCAAACAGGTAAATTGAGGCTGTAAACTAAAAGATTCTTAATCGAAACACGCTTAATTTTTGCAAATGACATCTTTTTTTCTCTTTTTTTCTTTTTTTTAGCCTTTATCTGTAAGTTACCAAAAAACACCGTTACAGGTAGGCTAATTTACACCTAGCTAAAATTAAAACGGTGCAGCAGCTCTGCAATAAATCCCAAGTTCACAAAAGTTATAATGTTGTTTTAGAGAGGTGTTGATTCAAGTTTATGGTCATTTTGGAGGTATGTTTCTAATATCCACTGTTATTAATATCAAGGGGGTGGATTGTGCACAGTTCTGCTTTAAGCTTATCGTGTTGACAGGTTGTTGTTTTAAATCAAAGTCTCGATTAAAGCTACTGGATTTTGATAAATGCTGATATTAGGTCATTTAAAAAAATCTGATTCTGACACAATCTAATCTAAACACTTTTTTGCAATAATCCTTCAAATGTGGCCATCAAACACTCAAGACAAGTATATGTGATGGAGGCATTTACAATTTAAGAATATACAGTAGAGAAACAGTTTGTATGTATTTATGTACGTACATACATACACACACACACACACACACACACACACACACACACACATGCACACACATACACATATAACATGCATGTCTTCATATTGGCTCATATCAGACACCATATAGGCCAATACCAATATAGACAGATATAGATGTAATAGACCAACATCGTGCAAATAATATTGGTCAGCTGATATATTGGTTCTAGTCAATACCTTAGTTTAAAAATTATTTAATAAAAAATGATATACTGTATCAACCAATGTTAGTTTTAAAAACTTTTTGACTTCTTAAACTTGTAGAAATGTGACCAAGATATGTAATCGACTGGGCCTTTCACATAAACTTGAAACATAAACTTGTCAGTGCTCTCTGGTGGACTAATTACAATGGTGACACAAGTTAGCTAAATTACCTTAAACATATGTCTTTAGTTACTAGTTATATGTACAAATATGCTGATTAGTGTTGGGCCAATGGATGATCACTGATGCCTAACTGTCATAGACTACTTAATCCCCTACCCTCGTAACATTGTGATATAAAAGTGCCTTAGAACTGATAAATATGTATTTTAGGGAATGTCAGCAAGAGAGTGCAAAAATGAAAGAATGGTGTATTATCACAGCACTTTGTATCTGATTTAGTAAAGGATCAACAGTATAAACTGCTGCCCAATTAGAAAATTTAGAAATATGATATCTTCAATATCATTGTCCATCGCAAAGTTTCACAGTTGATATTCAGTAGGCATCGCCAAACCCTAATGCTGATACTAATATAGGCATATGTGATACACTGAACTCTACTAATTAGTGCTACACACAAAGTGCAGCTGATGTTTACACACAAGTCATACGTTTTGCAGGTATTTGATCACAAACAACGGTGTGGGACAAATTAGAATTTTGTCCTGCTGGTGGTGCTGGAGTAGAAGTAAGAAGTTATTGCAGCTTTGTGGCACTTCATGGGTGGCATGACTATATGAACTAAATTTAATGGCAAGCGATCCAATGTTTGTTGAGATATTTCACTCAAAACTATAAATGTCAACCTGTCCTTTCAGACTCACCTGTCATTTGTATAAATGTCCACTGATGTAATGGAAGTATTCATCATTTACTTCTGACTTAATTATGCTAAGTTACAGTCAAATGCAGGGAAGCCATAATACTGTAATCACAACACCATTGCTACCACAAAAACACACATAAAAACTGGTATTGTACAAAAACATATTTATTATGACAGTATTAGTACATTATACAAATACGAGCACATGCCCACTGTATAAAAATACAAAATCTTGATGTGTTTCAGTGTTCTGGGCATCATAAATCATCTGACAAACCAAAATATCATTGATTAACATTACTGTATGTGTAGTCAGTTTAATCTAGCCCTGCAGTCAGTGTTTTAATGTTAAACATACACCAACTCCATGCAGCATAAAAATAAATTGAGAAGCAAGAGATGGCTGCTCTCTAATCCCATGATACACACAGGAGGTTTGCTGCAGGTGTGATGTTTAGCAACTCAGAATGAAAAAGAATCCAACAATAATTCAACTGTAGAAAGGATGACATAGAGATGACAATGATGCAGATAATGGCACAACAACAAATGTAAAGAAAAAAGTCACATTTGTGCCTCATATACGCTGTAAAAATGAAAAAAGTTGAGAAAACTCAAAATTTCAAGGCAACTTGCTGCAATTGAGTTTAGAGCGCAATTCTTTTTGTTTTACCAACTAATAATCTTTTGTTGAGATAATTTACTTTTTTCTGTAGATTAACTTGAATCTTTGAGTTTTAGGAAACCCTAAGAATTGTATTGAAAAAAAAAGTAAACTCACTGAAGTGAAGTGTATTATAATTAATAGTTTAATATATTCATTTAAAACCATTTATTTCAGGCACCCAAATATTGAAAAATAAGGTTCACAGCTCACTGTGACCAATTTTTGAAATACATTTTTTTAGTTTCTAAAACTCAAAGATTCAGGTTTACCTCCAGAAGAAAAGTACATTATCTCAACTAAAGCGTACAGGTTGGCAAAACTTTTTAAAGTTTATTTCAAAGCTTAAGAGGTTGAATTGGGCTGTAAACTCAAAAATCTATATAATTGCAGTAAGTTGCCTTGACATTTTGAGTTGTCATAACTTTTTTTTGTCAGTTTAAATGCCAAACCTTTCTTATGTATTGGTGTGAAAGTTTCTGTTGAATTCTTTCAAAGATATCAGAAGAATATTCGGTACCAGTTGCTCTTTTTTTTTTACCCTGTAGGGCCTTGATAAAACTGACGATGTCGATCCATCTAAAGGCTAAACTGTATGTACATGTAAGAATACACTGGATGTAAATAGAAAACAGATAAAAACAATGAACTTCAGCTTGCCCAGTGACGGCCAATCGAATGCTAGGTGCACGGCTCTGAATGTGATCCTCATTGCATTAAAGACGTTGTACAGCTGCCCTTAGACAGATAGAAAACGAGTGTAAGCGGGGCAAGATCAGCAACGTGAAGGTTCATTAGTTACAACTTATCATATGCGACTATCCCTGCCCATGTCAGAGCCTCACTGCTGCTTTCACACAGTCTGACTCGGACTCCTCGCAGAAGGACTGGGCTCCAGTGAGGTGACGTGAAGCAGCAGATCAAAGCAGGTTTAACTTCTCTCTTTGACCAAAGCCTCAGCACATATGGAAATATATATAAAAGAATGTATGAAGAAAAATACACACTATAGTAATATCGTAAAACATGCTTTTCTTATGATATAAAAATGAAATAAAGGAAAAAGCTTATGGAAGTAGTTGTATATCAGCAGTGAAGCTATGTGTTTCTACAGAGGCTCATGACTGAGAGAAATCATTTATCACAATTTTCAGTGTAAAAAAAGAAGAAAAAAAATCCCTGAATGTCTCCTTTCAAAGTCTTAAACAGTTTTTTTTTTGTGTAAATGGGATAAACCAAATCTTTATGTGAGAATAAAATCCTGCATATTTTGAAGTCTGTTGTTCAAACCTTTCACTGCACTTCCTAATTACACACTAAGATAACAAACACTGTGTGTTGATATCTTTGCTCAAAATTGCGTTGATAGGTAGATTAAAATGTCTATTTAAAAAAAAATTAGGCCTACAATGATTTAATTGACAAATTGATATCTGCGGACATAGTGTAGCTGATTAATAATCTTCATTTCTTGCTCAGTGGATGGCTGGCAGATATTTAAACCTCTGCTTTGTTCTTTGAGTGATCGCCGTGAGCCAAGCTCTCCTCATTCTCCTCCTCCTCCTCAGGAACCTGGAAAACATGCAATCCAAATTATTTGTCTGTAGCACGATGAAAGCAACCTAAATACATGGTTGTGTGTGATCTTGACATCAAACAATTATTGGCTCATATACAGAGTTGGGAGCGTTACTTAAAAAATGTATTCTGATACAATTAAACCTGTTTGAAAATGTAGTAACCTGATCCAAGTATCACAATACTAAAGTAACGTAACTTGGTTACCTTCTGGCACCTTTGAATCACCTCAATACCAAATATGGTGAATGATTTAGACTAATAATGATGTTAATGATTAATCATTAGTAATAATTACCATTGAGAATTTAACCAATTAAAATTTAAATGGCAGCATCTTGTTTTGTTTTTTTCGCCCACACCCATAATGTTAGTGGTTGGTCCTACCTGTAAATGTTTATTTTAGAGTTGCAAATTTTGTGTACTTTCCTTAACCAATAGTTGAACTTGTCAAAATAATGTCAAGTGGGGCACAATTACTGCCATTTCTAGACCAACAAGGCCGACCAAACCAGACTGTGAGAGAAAACCTGTGAGCTCCAGAGAAAAAATGGTCCACAAAACATACCTATTATCATACATATTATCAGTTAATAAATTTTTAATTAGTTAAATTCTTAGCAGTGATTACTCAACGGAGTGTTGTGAAACGTATTAGCCTAAAATAAAATTGTAATCCTGCTAATAATCCCAATGTACTATATGTACATTGGGATTGTATATATAATACTAGATATATAGTAACTGTTACCTTATTTGTATCCTAATTATGTAAATCTGTTAAAAAGTAACAAGTGATATTGTAAAAATGTAATCTATTACTCTCAAAGCCTGTTTAAACAGTATGATGTTTACTAGCAGAGGATAAAAGGAGTATCAGAGAAGTCTTTCCTATGAATGGAGCCTGTAAAGTCTTGATTATAATGATGCAGTGCCCCACACCCATCTGATAAGATCCCCAAACCACTAATTTAATAACTTAAAAAAACATTGTAGTGCTGCATCTATCACTCGTGATGCTTGACAGTCAGAAACTAGAGATAATATTTATGAGGAATGAGATCTCTTACCTCCCAGTAAATAGAGTCATCGAAGCAGTTCTGGTCTGGAGGCTGACCCAAGAACGGCAACTTCATTATTAAACCTTGAGGAGGAAAATGAATTGTTTGATCACTCAGGTGTTCCCCTTTTGCTAAATCATAAGAACCCTGGCCTTTATGTTGACTGACAAACCCTGTGTTCACAAGTATTAAAGTCATGTGTCACATTTATGGTCTCATTTTTCACCTCCACCCACCTGTAATAGCACCTCCAACCACGGCGAATCCAAGTGAGGAAGCCAAGGCAGCAGCTTGCATGGCAGCATTACCTCTGAAGAAGAGGAGAAGGGGAGACTGGAATGTAAGAACTGACGTGTACCTGAAGCATAAAATTGGTTCAAACCTACAATACAGTTAAATGTGTATAGTGTAATAAATTGTGTGGCTATATGTTTGTATTGTAGGTATATGTAAGACTTGTGGTGAGTGAACTGGATCTTACCCCTCTTTTTTTCCCAAAGCCACAGCCACAATACCAGCCAACCCTCCCAGGATGCCAGGCATGCCGTGCAGATTGTGGACTCCGCAGGTGTCCTGGATGCCCAGGTTGGATGCCAGGATGGGCTACAGAAGAAAAAAAAAGGCCTCATGTTGCAACCAAAGGAGGGTCTTTTTAAAAGGTGAAATATGCATTTTGATTTTAAAAAACGGGCATACGCCTTTATATCACAAAAATACGTAGGATTCCATCCATAAAGAGAAGATTCTTGGTAGACAGAGAAATTATTCATAAAGTATGAAGTGTTTTGCAACTAATAATGATTTTAATTATCAGTTAGTCTGCTGAACATTTTTCCTTTAATCGTTCATTGGGGGGGGGGTCAACAAAATATAGAAAATGACATGACTTCAGATGACTTCCTAGAGCCCGAAGTGACGCTTTCAGATGTCTTGTTTTGTCGGATCAACAGTCCAAAGCTCAAAGATACCAGAAAATGCCTGATTTCATGGCAGCTTTTCTAAAAAGTTGTGATGCACACTCGAGTTTTCTAAGTAGTGCAACTGGGGGGTATTCCACAAAGAAGCAAATATAAAACTGCAGAGGGCATTGATAAATGACAATAACAATGACAAACCATTTGTTCTTTTCAGTACCCATGAGAAAATAAAAAAAAACAAAAATCTAATAACAAAAGTAAATAATAAAAACTATTAAGTCGGTTCAGTCACACGTACATGCATAACATTTGTGCAGGGGACTGCTGTGATTGGAACTCACAGGAAGCAATGATTGGTCAACTTTGTGGAAAAGTTGTGATGGGCCAAAATTGCGAGGTTGTGCAGAATTCACAGGGATTGGTTGAATTTGCGTTAGTGTTGAGCGCACAACATTGCAATTTCCTGGAGGGACTGAGAAGCTGAAATGTTTCCATCATTATTTTATTTTTTGTTTAAAAATTACTTAAATTATTAATCTGATCTTAAAATTTTTGCAGGTTTTCTGGCAACTGACAAATCGATCGTTTGATTAATCGTTTACACCATAAATTTTGAAAACTTTAAAAGAAACTATAATTTGAAATCACAATTAATGCCTTTTTTTTTTTAAACTTTTGCTCCTTTGCTTTGACTTTGAACTCACAGTTAGGTATTTGAAGCCCAGGGTAGAGATGATGCCAGCCACAAATCCAATCAGCATTGCCCCAAATGGCCCGATGCTCATGTCAGCACACGTTCCCACGGCGACACCACCAGCCAAGGTGGCGTTCTGAATGTGCACCTGTAAGTATAAACAATTATAGTTCTGTAGTTCTTTAAATTCTTAACAGCGTTATTGTGGATAGGGGCTGTTGAGATATAATGGTAAAAAAATAAAATATGTTAATAATACACTTGTATATAATAATATTGTGTAAATAATCCAGTGCTTCTTAAACATACTGTATGCTGCGTTTCTTTTTTGTTCCCCCCTCCCAACATCCCACAACACAACTTGTCACTCTCCATTAGGCGTAATTGCACTTTTTGCTTACTTTTGTACAGTTACGGTTACAGACTCTCTGTTCACGTCTCTACACGTGTATTTTTAGTGTAATTTATTTGCCAAAAAAGAAACTAAACACACAATAAACAAAGTTAAAGATAAAGTTGCTTGAGCACTTTTTTTCTTTTTTTTTCAAATTCTCTATCCATATTTAAATAATATTGTTATGAATTATTTTGGCCACAATTAGTGTGTAGTGAAAACATGATTTTGTGACAGCCCTAATTGTGTATATTAAGGGAAAGTTATCTGACCATGTCCAGTTTTCCTTTGTGCTCCACGAGGCTGGAGATGGCGTAGGCTGAGAGCACACAAGTAGCCAGGGAGAGGTAGGTGTTGATCACTGCCGTGAGCTGAGTGAAGCCCGGATCAGCGATGGCTGAGTTAAAACTGGGCCAGAACATCCACAGGAAGACCGTTCCTGTACAAGACAGTAATGAAGACATCTGTATCAGTTCATCTTGAAAAGTTAAACAAGTTAGATACATAGATTTAAGTATTCACAGTATTTTTTGAACAGGATTGATGCAAAGATGAGGTCACTGTTGCTCAGTCGCTGTACATGCTGCAAGGTTATTTGTGTCCACTAGGTGGCACAAGTCATATACTGTATGTGCAGGAGGCCAGTGATGAAGCAGTGAAGGACAATTACAGCTAAATAACATATTACTGCTGTAAAGACTAAGCACTAATATGCAGGGTTCATACTGGTGCTGGAAATTATTTTAAACACTTGAATTTTAATGTAGTTTTTTCAGGGTCTAGAAAGCTTGGATTTTGGATAAAGTGCTTGAAATTTTAATTGCATTAATTTGTCACCTTTCTGTAGAATGCTATAAGAAGATATAAGGTATAACCATAACAAGATATATGGTTGTTTATAGCACAGTAACATCTGTTTTAATACGATAAAGAAATGAACTCACCATTTTGAGTATATATGTACAACCCCAATTTCAAAGAAGTTGGAACGTTGTGTAAAATGTACATAAAAACAGAATGCAATAATGTGCATCATTTTTGACTTGTGTTCAATTGAATACAGTCAAAAGACATATACTCATTCTGAATTTGATGCCTGCGACATGTTTTTAAAAAGTTGAAACAGGGTGAACAAAATACTTGTTTGGAACATTCAACAGGTAAACAGGTTAACTGATAACAGGTGATTGGGTTTTAAAAGGGGCGTCCTTAACAGGCTCAATCACAAGCATGGATGGGGTGAGGTTCACCACCCTGATGGTATGGGGGTATGATTGTACCAGTGGCATCGCGGGTAATTGTCACATCTGCGAAGGCACATTGATGCTGAAAGACACATACGAGTTTGGGAGCAACAATGCTGCCATCCAGGCGATTTGCTTATTTCAGCAAGATAATGCCAAGACACATTCTGCATGTCTTACAACAGTGTGGCTTCACTGTAAAAGAGTTCAGGTACTAGACTGACCTGTCTGCAGTTCAGACCTGTCTCCCAATGAAAATGTGCGCTCCATTTTGAAACACAAAATATGATAAGAAACCTCAGACTGTTGCACCCCTGAAGTTGTATATCAATCAGGAATGGGAAGGAATTTTACTTTCAAAACCTTCACAGTTCCTGAAGTTTTTATGAATGTTGTTAAAAGAACAGGTGATGTATCACAGTGGTAAACATGCCCCTGTCTCAACTTGTTGCAACTTGTTGCAGGCATCAAATTCAGAATGAGTGTTTATTCACAAAAAACAGCAAAGTAAATCAGTTTGAACCTGGGGCACACCTGTAACCCAGTTGGTAGTTGCTAACAGTTCTCGACTCCTGCCTGCAGCCCTTTGCTGCATGTCATCAGCTCTCTCTCTCTCTGCCCACTTTTCTGACTACTTTTCAGTTGTCCCTGTCAAATAAAGGCAAAAAGCCCCCCAAAAAATCTTTTAAAAAAATTTAATATTAAATATCTTGTCTTTGTTCTGCATTAAATTGAATATAGGTTGCAAAAGGTTTTGCAAATCATTGCATTCTTTTTTATTTTGTTTTACAAAATGTCCCAACTTTTTTGACATTGGGGTTGTACATTCACAGCTGTCGGGTGTTGGTAAAATGTGATAAGGTATCTAGAAAATGCTTGAAAAGTGCTTGAATTTGAGTTTGGAAAAGCTGTAGGAATCCTGATTATTATTACATTAGTTTCAGATTTGACTGTCTCTTACCAATCATAGCAAACAGATCGGAGTGATAAACAGATCCGTCATTCTCATGTCCGTTTCTTAAACCTGGTCGGTAAAGTACTCGGGCCACTGCCAGGCCAAAGTAGGCTCCATAAGCGTGGATGATCATGGATGCTCCAACATCATTAGCCTGTGAAAGAAAAGATGATACAGTCCTGTAACAGTCCAGTCATGCCAGTCCAAGTTTGAAAGATTACGTTAATGCTCATGTGGTCTATCAACGCATGCACGTGTCATTGTGTACTTACCTCGAGGATGGCGGCCACCAGATGTTCATTGATGGAGAAGATGGTGATCTCCAGTATGGTCATGATCAGGAGTTGCACAGGGCTGGTTTTACCCAGAACTGCTCCAAAGGAGATCAGGACTGTAGCTGTGCTGAAGTCTGCATTGATTATTCTGCAGGATAGGCAAGAAAACAAGTATTTACAAGTAGGTCACAAAAGCAGTCCAGCCTGGTGCATCACTCTGCTTAGAACTGTATCTTGTGCTGCTGAATGCTTACCCCTTTTTAAATAGTTTTTACACTGTTTAGCTTGGTATTTTAAGTGATTGTTGAGTGAGTGTTGCTGTGATGTCAACTAGCAGATTGGTGATGCGTCTGTAACATCCACACCAGATGGCAACTATTTCAATGGATTTGTGGCTATATTAGCATATTTTGGTACCCGACCCTGGTCAGACTGTGTGCGATCTTGGAGCCCTATCACGTAACGTTAAGCCAACTGCAAGAAATTTGGGTGTTTTATTTGATTCTTGGCTTTGTTTTGATGACCAAGTAAGGAAGGTCACATTTCTTTCAACTTAAGTTAATTTTAAAAATGAGATAATTCTTATCCTTTAAAGATTTCCTCCATCCCGTCAATTAGTTCAAAATCCTGCTGTTTGGATTTCACTGGGTCAAGAAATCAAGATCCCCCGGGGCGGACATTTAGCTCAGTTGGTAGAGCATCCGTCCCATGTATGGAGGCTGTTAGTCCTCTGCAGTGGCCGCTGGTTCGACTCCTGCCTGCGGCCCTTTACTGCATGTTATTCCCCCCTCTCTTCACCCCCTTTCCTGTCTATCTTCAGCTGTACTATGAATAAAAGCCCAAAAAGCCCAAAAACATAACTTTAAAAAAAAAAAGAAATAGAGATCCTATAACTCCAGTTCTGATTTTTCCTGCATTGGCTTCCAAGGCTCGAAATTAACTTTTTTCCTCAGTGTCCTCCAGCAGTCCTGAATTGTACTTTCAGCTGTTCTTTTTCAGTCCACATATTAACACAGCACCTTGCAGAAAGCTCTGCCACAATCATCTCAAGGTGCTTAGAAGTGTAGTTGCGCTGGACCCTCTCCATGATTGATTTTTTTTTATGCAAGTGTGTGTTTGACATAGTGTAGAGCTGGACTGGGCAGTGCTACCTCACATTATTTGTATTTGAACACCAAACAGTTAACATGCTATATATTCCATGATGGTAGGGATGTAATGTAATGGGCTTCCTCTTAGATCAGCTGATGGTGGTTTTCTGGTCATTTCTTGAGCCCAACCGGTTACTTAGGGTGATCAGGTTTTTGCTGTCCATACCTCCAAACTCTGGAATGGCT
>JAJHUR010007284.1:3278-13872 GCA_027495735.1 Lutjanus campechanus | reverse complement strand
CGCATAGTTAGGACTTTGAAACTCTGACTTGTGTTGGAGATGCGATGTCACTTGTTGTATTTCCCATGATAGAACTTCTATGGTCTGAGATTATGTCCTCCATGAAGACAATGATGCCCTCTGCACTAGTACAGCGACCAGTGCTTTGTTTATTAGGCGTGCTACCAAAAGGAAGTGGTCTAAATGTCCATCTGATCTCATTGTGTAGAATAGCACTGGATGCAGGATAGTGCTGCAACACTGGCAAACTAAAGGAGATATATGAGTGAAGGAGTGGTTTGATGAAATGGCTAAAATTTCCTCCTATGAAAGACCACGTTACAAGCTGATAGATAAGCAGGACATCTACGTGAAAATATGGGGTCCTTATACTACTGTAACCTGACATACTCATGACTTACACCCTTTCTTATAATTTGAGGTGCTTGTTTGCTGTGATGTTTTGGTTCATGGTACATTTTATTCGTTTGGCACATATGTATGTATTTCTGCTGTTTACATTATTTGAGATGTCTTTGTTTTGACATCTTGACATTAACCAAGACAAAAATGTCTTTGTTGTGCCAACTTGTCATTAACCCTGACATAAACCGTCAATACTTTATTTACTTTATGTTTTAACATTACATTACACTGAACTCATATGTAGTTGGTTTTGACATAAGCTGCCATCAGACCAATATAAGCGTGTGATTATTTTCCTTCATTTCATTTTATTACACTATCAAATGCTTTTGTAACCGTGTCATGAACATTTTTCTGGATTCAACTAAAGTGGTATTATTTGGACTTGTCATAAAGATATCAAAAATGTTATAAGCTCATGCACAAATAACAGTTAGCAAGTTTGACAGTGTAATAAACATCTTTAAGACAAAAATGTATCATTTTACTGAGGTCAAAGAAAATATTCATGGCACAATTATAACGTCATAACAAAGACACTGGCATTAGAAATCACATATTTGACCGAACGATACTTAATGACGATAGACATATAAATTCATATATCTTGTTCATGACAGGGGTCATGACATGCTTATTACAGTGTAATGGCAGTCTTATGCACACTCTTCTAAATAAAGTGATACCAAAATGTTGGTGGCATTGGCCAATTTACAGGTACAATAATTAAGTTTTGGAGCATGGGTGAAATGTTTTGGTTGAGTTTTTTTTTTCCTTTCTTCGGTGAAAATTGCATTTACAGTTTAGACAATATTACAGACCGTTTCGAAAATCAAAAGGTAATATGAGGGATTTTAAGAAAAACAACCAATCTGATGTGACTTACCAGTTTTCATCTTTCTCACCCCCCACAGTGTCAATCTCTTTCATGACGTTTTGTGTTTTCCATCTAAGAAAACAACAAATAAGCGGACAAAGCAACCGTCATCACCTTTACAGGCAAGTTTGGTAGCTTATATTTTGAAGTAACCTTTTATTAGCTCTACGGTTTATTGTGCAAATCTATTCACTGGCATTCACGTGTGCGTTATCAGTGTTTTTAACTGCTAAAAATGCCCCCAAAATGATCACGTCACGGATAAAAAGCTGTACGGCTTTATCGATAAACAACCAAGCAGCCTGTAACGTTATCGTTAATTATGTAAGTGGGCGTGAGGAAGCCATGGACGCGCACAGAGACAACGACATAGGCCCTGTGGATAATAACATGGATTATAAACATATATATATATACATAGACACAGCAGAGGCTTATTTGCATGCCCGTATTAAGGTTAAGGTCAAATACTGATTTACCAGTCCGTGTTTGGTCGGTTAATCCCGGGCTACACATCTGCAGCCACAAGTTTCAGGCAGCGTCTCTTCTGCTGAGCAATACGTGTGACGACAGAGTGCCGTAAATTGACTCCTCTTGTCGTAACGACACTGTAGCCTACTGCTGAGCTCAGCATATCCTCGGCAATCCCTATTGTAACTGATGATACAGTATTAAATGGCATGGGAAACACATACACACAGAGATACTACGGAGTAGGCATTCCTCTCTCTGTTTCTATCTATGTGTGTGTGTCTATCTGTGTGTATGTCCGTCTGACAACAACAAAGTAAAAGAAAAAGTCCATGCATTTCCAACATATGTGTGAAATAATAAAACACAAAAATGTACATAAACAGAGGAAATGTGGTTTTGTTCTTAGAAATATGTTTAGGCTATATATACATGTGAGTACAAGAATGGCTAAAAGTAAAATTTTAAAAATGTAGATTTTCAGTTCAAATATATAAAACACCATATTATCATCTGTGTGCTAGAGTAAATTGTCTACTTGAATTGCAGTAAATATGCATGTCCTTTTGCCCCCAAAAACAGTTTTATTAATTTTTCAGATAATATGAAACAAGCACGACAACATATAGTAGCCTGAACAATAAATAAACAACAAGAAATGTGTATACACAGGAAGGGAGTAAAGTAGGACAACAGTACGAAAAACAACAACAACATAAAAACCATTTTACTGAAATAAGGGGTGTTGTGATATACCAATATTGATGGTAAATGTGATAGTAAAAAAATGGAATCATGTTAATAATACATATATCATTATATTGTACAAATAGTCCAGCAGTTATGGCTACAGACTTTCTCTCCACCTCCCAAAACTTGTATTTTTTTAATGTAAATAACTTGCCAAAAAGAGACAAAACACACAACAAAGTTAAAGATGATTTTGACTAATAGTGTTTAATATTCTGTAGGTAATGTAATGATGTAAGGTAATGTAATATTGTTATTGTGAATTCTTTTGGCCACAATAATCATGTGGTGAAAACTGATATTGTGCCCTAACTTATTTAAATGAGATTATAATGACCACATCTGGAAAATAATCATCCTCTCTGGTACATCAATATAATTTCTCAAAATCAACACTTCTATGCACATTGTTCCTTGTTCAAATACGTCGTTTGGGGTTTTGGATGTGCTTATCACTTGTTGTTTTCATACAAGCATGTTATTATCTTTTATATATTATTTTTAGACTTATGAGATGTGTTACACGTTTCACACAAAGACATGTTTTCAGGTGGTGAGGGGGCTGCCCCTTTGCCATGACTCCTTCTGACCACTAGGAGCAGCTCATCTAACCACAAGTGACTGTATAGTATTTACTGTACACTATAAGTCAGCTGATTTATACTTGAAGTAATTAATGATGAAATGAATGTCACTGGGTCACTTTAAGGATTTCACAAATTAAGTAAAAACCTATATATAGGGACATGTTAAGGGCGCAGGCTCTTTACTCTCTGATGTACACAAGTAAATGACTGTGATCATTCATACCCACTGAGAGACACAATAAATCTTTTATTTGACCACAATACAGGAGGAGTTTTAGAGATAGATGCACTTTGTTGTGTTTCAGAAAACATGACAATTTCATGAGGTTCTTTGCATTAAAATTCAGCAAAGGTTTCGGTCTGGTGTTTTCATTTTCAGTGATGGGCATTCTCTTACATATGGATTACAGATAATGCCTTCAGCACTACTATGCACATAATATAATATACAATAATATACAATAAAACATAAATAGTTTTGATTATGAACAAAAAATACAATCATAGAATCAACACACACACAAACACACAGGTTTGGGTTTCAGCAGTGGTCTACAAACTGGAGTCAAATGAACCCACAGTGGTTTTGGAAAAGGATCATATGCAGCTCTTGGCTAACTGCAGTTCTGCTTAATGTCACCTTTATTTAATAGGAAACCTCTGATCAAAGGTTTCAAGAGTTCTACCACCAGCACTCCCATTGCCACACCTGCAGACAGAGTAACAAAGACATATTGGGTCTGTGTAGGTTTTTCTGACTGACATGTTATAATATGCCATGTATTTGTTATATCATAATGACACTGAGTACAAGAAAAGGAGCAAAACTGAGAGCAGAAAGAGTGGAGAATGATTCTCATTATTTCAGTAACTAAAACTACACGCATTCAGGTTCTAATAAAGAATGACAAAGTAAGTCATTAATATTCAGTCTGTGTCTGAGTTAACCTCCAAAGTAACTTTTTGAGGTAATAATCATAATGAGTGTTGCTATTATTTCTATAGCTCTGGAGCTAATGACTTCAGTCCAGGTTTTACACGTCTACACTGTTTAGATCAAGTTAACTTTTAAGGATGCACAATGATTTTTTTTTTTTCAAGCTGATACCGGCAACTGATAATTACCTGCTTCTCATGGCTAATACTGATAATTTAATGATTTCACATTTTTGTATTTTAAAAAGTTCATATAACCTGTATGCACCGCTGAGGGTATGAAAGGCTAAGATCAAAGTATTGAGTAATGGACAAAGATGGGTGATTTAATACTGACCAAACCAAATTAGTGACATCAATATTAAAACAAAAACAAAGACCAGTTTTGACTCTCTTGACAGACATGCTTTGTCTCTTATAGAGCATTTTGTCTATGAATTCAAATTAAATGCTTTGACATAATCTGTCAGATCAGACATTATTACAGTGATATTTATCACCTAATTTGACTATTGGAATAATAAATGGAAAAATAAATTTCCCATTATTGGCTGATAATTTATCACCCCGAATACTTATCTTGCAGCTTGTTAACAAATTTTGTAGAAATGTGAGAGAATTTTAGTATGTATGGTCAATTTGGAAAACACTTTGTGAAGAAGTCAACTGACACTGAAACCAGCATCAAACTTTTATCTTCAGGTTTTATGCAGCGTATATATATATATATATATATATATATATATATATATATATATATATATATATATATATATATACATATATGTATATATACACACAACATAAAGATAAGATAAGATAAGATAAGATAAGTATTGCACCAAAAGATAAAATACAATATAAATCGAATATATATAAAATAATAAAAAAGTATTTTCTTTTTTGTGTTAAATTTTGTATTTATTTGAATATACACATACAGACAGCATTATTAATAGACAAGATAGACCCATGGTGAATACACATACTTAGAAGCAAAATAATTTGGCAACCACAGTGGTACAGTCAGATCATTACATTCTCACCTTCATTACTGACTCTAGCTAACATTTCTTCATATTATACTATTTCTCAGATTAAATCTATTTTTTAAATTCTGGAGGGGATGTACTTTTTCAAAATCTGAGGATCATTCAAGCAGCTGTGACAACCCCCACATTTATCACTGCAAAGTCATATTTTGATACATTAGGCAATTGTGTTAAGTGTTTTCAAGTATTTCTTGCAGTATTTATGCAGAACCCTGCATATTCTTGTCCATTAAACCAAGCAAATGAAAACTTAAAAGTCATTAGAACATGATGTTCCACTGAAGGGTACACTGTGTACTCAAGCTTACAAACATTTTTTCCTTTTCCTTTTTTGCAATTTAATTCCTTTAATATTCCTGTACAATAAGGACACAATATGCTTCTGTAGTACTTAGTGGAGTGATTTTATTTAAAGGGATAGTTCACCCAAAAATAAAAATTCAGATGTTATCTACTCACCCTCATTCTGATTGAAAGTTGGTTTTAGTTTGTTAGATCACAAAAAATGCTGGAGTTTCACGGGAAAACACCATTGCTGAATTCCCCAAACAATGTAAGTGAATGGTGACCAGTTTTCATACAAAAAACAACCCCCCAAAAAGCTTCCATATTGCTAATCTGGCGTGACCCGAGTCTCCTAAAGCCCTGACATGCCGGTTGCACACCGTCACACACCACACACACACACACACACAGTTCAGACGGTGTGCATGCGCACCTGGCTCCAAGCTAAGAATTTACAGTGAAGATTTATTCTAAAAACATGGTGTAAATGACATCTTTCAAGTCACATTGGCATGTTGGGTTCTAAAAAACTAAATCTGGCCTTCATTTGGCATGAGGTTGAGCCGAAAATGACTGAACTTTCATTTTTAGGTGAACTATCCCTTTAATTTTATGGAATTCGGTATCCTCAGTGTTCACAGCAAGTACAATAAACTGCACTTTATAACCAATTTAAATATAAGACTATTCGTTTTACTGATTATTATGTGATATTTATAGTATTGATATGGTAAGTAGGCTAGTAGTTCTTTGTGGTAGCAGTCCAGTCAGCAGAAATGTATGCACCTGCCAAACAGACACATCCACTTGAGAGGGAAAGGGAGGGAGAGACAGATAGACAGGGAGAGAGAGAGAGAGAGAGAAATGGCGCCTCGATGGTTCGCTCTCTGAGCCAGTGTTTGGAGCCGGCTAGGGAGATTTAGTAAGGGCAGACAAAAGGAAAAAACATGGTGAACACAAGGAAAAGCTCACGGCCGCGGAGTGGTCCCTTCATCTCCTCCAGGACTAGGTCGTCGTCGAGACTCGAGCGAAACTCAGAGGAACATGTAAGCCGCCGGTTTCCTTTCTTTGCCGGTTGAGCTAACAGCTAGCTGCTGCCTCTGCTAAGTTGGCTAGCTGTAGCTGTAGCCGTGGCCTCAAGGTGCTCCACATAATGTATTATTCACAGGAAAGTGCGAGCAGTACTGAACTTGACACCCGCTCGGTCACACAGATACACAATAAAAGACTTGAATGCAGCGACTCGTACGCGTGTCGTCCGTATTGAACGTATTGTACAGCTGTCAAATGACAAGCTAGCGATGTTAGCTCCTGGCTAGCTCCAAGTTGAGTTCCCTTTGTGTTTGGCTGCTTTACCCGGCTCACTTGTTTCACCATTGTCTCCACAAATTAGCTTTCCAAATAAAGACAACTGTGGCTTTGACATGAGAATATTAGCATTACTTCATGTCGCCGTCCTGGACGTATTAGCGTAATATTTTTTCTCAAATATAGCGATAAAGCTTTAGTTAAGCTAGCGCTTGTAGGTTATAGCTAGCCCGACAGCTAGCTTACAGTGGGGGAAGGGAGTTCCAGGTTCAAAACAGTTGGCTGGCTCATGTCCCGTATTTAGCAAGTCTGAACTTGGTGAACTTTCTCGTGTAAATGCCCCAAAGACCCATAAATAGCACGTTTTTACAATAAGTGTGTTAAACGCACCGGTTTAACGTTATGCCGAGTGACATTTTTTCTGCTTATTCGAAATACTAAATTAACAGCCTTAGTTTGTGCTCTGATCGCCTGACCTACAAGCTGTCTTGACAGTCTTTGTCTCAAAATGTAAACACTGAGATTATGCAAGACAAGAGGTCCTGTGTTTCCGCGTAATTTACGACTATCATAGCGCTTAACACTGACGAAAAATATAATTCATCGAGCTGATGATTTATTGATAGCCATTAGTACATTCTTGAGTTTTAAGTGGCTGTTTGGTGACTTTGTTGAATTGTGGTTCAGGAAATTCAAGTCATTCCTGGCTTGTGTCCAGTCCTGTAGATTGCAAGCCAGACTAACTGATGACACATGATAGTGTGATCTGTGATTGAAAGGCTTCAGAGTGATAAACCTTGCACTTTCACAATGTTATTTCCAAGAATTCAGGTTGTTTTTGTACATGAAACCAGTGGTTTTCAAACTGTGGTCCTGAGACCAACAGGGGTCCTTGAGGGGGTTGTAGGGAGGAGTAGAACATTTTAACTTTCGTCACAATTGATTGAAGTTCGATCAACAAAGAAAGAAATAGGGGTCAGCAATTTTTGATTGATTGCAGTATATAGTGATCATAGTTTGATCATTGATAGACAATGAGAGTTGCAACAATTAAACAATTGTGTATTGATTGTTGTAGTAATTGCTAAGCATTTAGATAATTGATTAATCAGTTTGAGTAATTTTTTTTAGAAAAAAAATTGTGAATATTGTTAACATGTTAATATTTTCTGGTGTCTTTATGATGGTTAACTGAATATCATGAGAGTTGTGGGCAAAACAAGACATTTGAGGACATCATCTTTGGCTTGTGTAAACGCTGGTCTTCAGTTTTCACTATTTTCTGACATTTCATTGACCAAAATGCCAAAAGGCTGATTGACAATGAAAATAATTGTTAGTTGCAGCCCTGTAGACAATAAAGACTTTTTTTTAAAAAATATTTAAACCTAAAAGTGTTTATTTCTTAGGACAAAATTGTCTCATACTGGGGCTCCTTGGTCTGATTTGCATCTATTGTATCGACATGAAAATGATTGGGAACTGTGTGTAGACCTGATTGTCAAAAACTTGTTGCTAAAACTGGCCATGGTTTTGTCACAATGTTTGGTAAATGAGATAAATGAAGAATGAGTTCAAGGTGCACTCATTAGGACACAACATCATGTTTGATCACTGTTAGTACATCTTGAATTTTTCAGTCTGTCTGCATCTATCTATCCAGGCAGCCAGTCAGACAAACCCCTCTGCAGACATTGCAGACAGTTGCCTATGACAACAGTGAGATACACTCTCATATCAGCAGGGAAGTTAAGCTGTGAAGGGCGTAAGCATCAAGGGCATATGTCTGGCTGGTGCTCTGTTGTGATTCAGAGAATACATTGAGGAGAGGGGTACAAGGTGTCTTGTCTCATCACAATACCCTATTCTGATTTTGTCATTTGGAGCTCTTGCTTTCTTCTACCCTTTAAGTCTTTTATGTTGTCATAGATTTGATATTTAATTATTTGGTTACGCTTGTTTTTAAATGAATATTCTGGCTTTTACGATGATTGACGGGGTGAATTTTTTATGCAAATATTTGCTTGAAAGGCTGTCACGATGTTAGTCATTCTCTTTTTCTGTTGCTTGCTTCTTCTGATTGTCATTCGCGTGTTCTCTCCGCCTTCCTCTCATAAATTGGGATAATGTTTGTTTGTTCAACAGAAGGAGCCCAGTAGTGATGTGAGCAGTCCCAGTAGCCCACGGTTGGCTCCCCCTTCTAAGCGGACGCGCCGACAGACCGCATCTGAGCCCAGCTCCAGTGATACATCCCCGTCCCCACAGACGAAGGGCCAGAGGGTCAGCTGGGATATTCCCACCTACCGCACCAGGTCAGCTGCTGGCCTGTGTGCCACTCATTATGAGTGGCTCTGAATGATAAAAATGGTGCATAATATTGTGCAGCAGAGTGATAGACTAGTGCATTGCTACTCTGTCTTTGGCAGAAATATTTATTTATTTGTGGAAATTAGCCAGTGTTAATTTAGATGGCTATTTGCTGTTGAGTCCAATCTCGTTCTTCTCATGTCATGTATTGTAACTTAAATATGAGCTCTGAAACAAAATTATGTGTGAGTAATAGTGGTCTTCTGTCCAGATGCCCGTACATATTTTCACTTTGTTGTTTTATTTCTAGGTTGTCCTCTCGCATAATGCAAAATGGACACGGTAATGCAATTCTTTTCAATTTGTCCCTCATTTTAAAGCCATACATTGAACACATGCATTTGGGAGGCATGCAATGAAATAATTGGCCCCTAATTAAATTTTTGTTGATGCTGCCTGCAGCCCACATGAATCACAGGAATGAGGAGAGCAAAGGGGGAGATCACTCTCACATGAATGGCCATGTGGAGCTGAAGAGGAGCTGCAGGGTGAAGAAGAGCCAATTTGAACACCTCAATCAGAGCCTGCTGTTTGACCAGCTGGTCAACAGGTATTGTCACACTTCTGACATTTTTTTGAAATACTGTTTCGAACAGAGGAGCGATAAGAAGTGAAAGAGACTGCATTGGAGATGAATTCATTCATCTTGGAACATAAAAAAATTGAGCTCCTTACACATGAGGAAAATATAGTTAGTTGGGTTTTCAGGTCCAGGTCTGTTTCCTTCAAAATAGTGCATCTATACTTATACTACATCTATACTTAAATTATTTGGACAGGATTAATTTATGCCAGGTCCCCTCAATTTTTGAAAAGCTCAGCAGTCACGTCCCGCACTTCTGTTCACTTAAAATTACAAATTAAATTAAAATGAAAATGAATTTGAGATGCAGCCTTGCACTGTTTATCAAGTCTTTCTGAAAGTTTACAGTGTATAAATGCTTAGAACATTTTTGATATGATGGACCTTCGCCGGTACCGGTATCAGAAAAGTTCCTCTGATACTGCCTTAAAGGTGGCATTCGGCATGAGCGAATCTTTGCACCAATATGCAAAGTTCAGGTTTTGAAATCCGTATTTGGAAGGAAAAATTGTAGTGGAGCATCTTTAGTTTTTTAGGCTGATGCATTCATTACACAGATTTGGTGCAAAATTTGACCATTTGACCGTTTGAGAAAATACCACATCAAGACACAAAGACCTTGAGGGACACCATAGAAAAAATCATGTTGTGTTTTAGTATCAAAACTATTGTAATCTGGAGATTTCTTTAAAACTTTTATTTGTGATTTTATGATGAGCACGACTGTTCTGGTAATTGCTCAGAAACTCCCTTATTGCCAGTATACTTAGGAAAGCCATACATCCTTGTGAGTGTCAATGTGGAGTTGGAGGAGGTTAATATGGATGTCAAAAAACACTCAAATTAGAGATGAAAGTAAACCCTCTACCACCGTAGTCATTCTGTCTTTTCAGATCCCATGCTGTGCAGTAAAGAGGTTACATGAAAATGTAACTTGCACAGAACTGCACCACAGACACTATAGATCATATAC
>JAJHUR010007271.1:1370-24749 GCA_027495735.1 Lutjanus campechanus | reverse complement strand
AACAGGGTCCTTTAACTTCCACTTTACAGCCAGCAGAGGGAGCACTTTAACCATTTAAAACTGCAGACTGGAGCTGACAGAAACCACATGACCAGCGTGTTTATGACCCAGCCCTGCCCACGGAGGGAGCGATCCTTTGTTTGTCAAACCCTGCCTGGATTATATCTGATGTAAGAGGTGATTGGACCAAAAAAAAAAAAAGGAGATGGGCGGAGAAGTGAGGAGAGGGTTACCTTAGACTGAGACGTGGAAAAAAAAACAAAAAAACAGCGATCTCAGCAAAATCAACATTAAAGATCATTATGAACATGCTAGGATGGATGCACTCCCATGACAACAACTTTCTCTGATTTGGTTTCCGTAGCGACAGCCACACCCTTCGCTCCCCAGAGAGAAACCGAGGCATCAAAGAGTGGGAGAGAAGAGAGAGAGGAGAGACACTGAACCCTGACGAACACGCTGCATCTGTCTCACCTTTACTGATGTATGAATGTATAAATGAACTGGAGGACTAATGTGTCCTCAGCCGGTCAGAGAGCAGATTGTGACAGAGCGGCGTCCTCGGGTAAACACGGTGATGATGACAAATCACTTGACTGTGTTCAGGCGTCATGCACTATTCAGGGGAGAGCAGCAGCTTTACAGCCTCATCAATCATTCAGCAGAAGTGGGTCAAACAGACAGAGACCTGCATGTACAGTCCGACTGTAACCTCTTTATCCAACGCCACCATGGGCCCGTCACTCAAAGCGTAGCAGCACTTACGGTCCATTCTTTCGTCTGTGCGTTTGTTATTGCACATCTGTTCATCCTGCTAATCCTGATCCTTCATTGGATTTGTGCATTTGTGCAATCTTGTACAGATTGAGTTGGGTTTTTTTTTTATGATACAAATAAATCATCATTGTTCCTACTCCTGTCAGTTGCAGTGTATAATAACCTGATTCTTCCTCTAAGATATTTGCCATGATGCCATTTTAACCTGGGTGGCACAAAAAAAAAGCATGTTTTTTGCAGATGTTGACATCTGAGGGCAAGTAGTTCCCTATTCTTGGAGAGTGCACAGTGGGCTGACATTCTCAGCTAAAGCTAACTGCACTCAGGAGTGTCTGTTTCCTCATATGTTCCAAAAACTCATCCATTTTACTTCATTGCTTCTTTTTTTAGCCAGATGCTTTCTGCACCCCGGTGTCAGTTGCCAACAACATGAGCCTATTAGTAGCGGGGGTGGAATAGCTAATTTGGCTATTTACACTCCAAGTATATAGCCTAGTGTGTCAGAGACAAGCATCAAGGTGTCAACAGCTAACAATGCTATATGTACCTAGGTTGTAAATAGCTAACGTGGCTGCCACAAGGCAGAGATGAACCTAACCAAGTAGTTTTGTTGCCTCACCTTAACCAAACTTCAACAGAAAAATGACATAAAGTAAATTAATATTCTCACCTCTGTGCAAATAGACATTTGTTTTTCACCCAATGGCAAGCATTTCCCTATGTTTGGAAAGTGTACACTAGGCTAACATGTTCAACTAAAGGCTAGCTGCATTCAGAAATGGTACTCATACTCAGCTTTTCCCATGGGTCCCTTCAAATCATCAATTTCATTTTTTTTTTTTTAGGTGGATGCTATTTGCACCCAGGTGTCAGTAGCCAACAAGATGCTATTTGTACCCAGGATGGAATAGCCAATGTACTATTTACACTAGGGTGTATATAGCCTAGCATAGCAGAAACAAGCACTCAAGTATCTGTAGCCAACAATACTATTTGCACCTTGGGCTTTCAAAGTCTATTCCTTAAGTTAACTTATCCCACAGACCCTCAACAACTGAATCAATGTAGCTTTATATTTTATAACATAACTTCAGACTACACCAAATATATTAAAAAAAAGGTCTGTCCAAAGGGGTTTATTAGGTTCTAACCCATTTAAAGGAGGAAAAACAGAAAATGTTAAGTCAACTTTCCTCTTTCCTGTCTCCTGGACTTAGATATACTATGTCTTCAGCTCATCTATGTTGAGAAGAAAACCAAATTTTGAAGATGTTTAGGAGATGTCTGTAAAAAAGACCCGTAAAAACGTCTTATGTAGTCAACTTAGTAAGCTAATGTTAGCAAAACTTGAGCCAACTAGCTAGCTAACAATTGATGTAGATTAGCTTGATAGTTAGCTAGAATTTTGCTGGTGAACAATTTATCCTAATTAGCTAGCCAGTTAGAACTGTTCTTGGCACACAAGGCAAAAAGAGACACCCTTGCTGATGATGTCTTAGAGCTGAAACACATTTGTGTTTTTTTCCCACAATAAACAAGAAAACTGTAGCTCACTGAGAGCTGGTATTCTGTTTTTAATCCTGACTATGACCATGCTCCAGATATATCAGTCAAGATTTGGAGTTGCTATGTTCTAACTATTCTCACCCTTCTAACCTTAGTTGGAGCAGGCAGTCACATTTAAAGACAAAATGTGTCCTCAACCCACCTTGGTAGCCAGTGAGTGTGAAGCTCCGGCCTCCAGCAGGACAGAGGCTGTCTCCACCTGCCCCTCCCTGGCGGAGATGTGGAGGGGGGTGTAGCCATTGGTCGTGGCAGCATCAGGATGGGCCATGTGCTGCAGCAGCAGCTGCACGATCTCTGTTTTTCCCAGACGGGACGCGATGTGGAGCGGAGTCTGGTCCTCCTGAGGACGACACAGAGGAAGAAGCAAGAACAGTTAGGCTGGTTTGTACGGACAAGGATTAATATTTTAACCCAATTAAATAATGGTTTAACTTTAAATTATGTTGCACCAAACTTCTAAAGTAGGTAAAAAGTAAAGTATAATAAAGTATAAAGTAAAAAAAAAAGAGTCTTTCCTTATTGTGCTGTTGGCCCTTTTTAATATTGCTCCATTAATTCAGCCAAAACATTTTTCTCAAAAGAGGACAAATTAGAAATTCTTCGAGTCATCATGAGTAGGCTAACTAAGCTAACTAACTTGTAAGCTAGCTAGAAAATATATCATTTGTTAACTTTTTAGCTAGCTAGCGAACATTTTAATGTTTTTTTTTTTAGCTATCTAGAAACAATGTAACATTTGTTAAGCTTTTAGCTAGCTTGCAAATAATGTAGCGCTTTAAGATTTTTTAGTAATATAGCAAACAATGTAACATTTTGTTATCTTTTTAGCTAGCTGGCAAACATTGTGATGTTTTATTAACTTTTTAGCTAGCTAGCAATGCAAATTTAAGGAATAGAAAGCAGCTGTAAGTTAGTGGTTTTCCCCCATTTACTAGGACAGCACTCAGATTTATTTATTTATTTCTCAGGAACAATGCACATTGATAAACATTACTGTAAATATGCCAGAATTATCCAAAAGGCTAACTTTCATCCATAGTCACTGGCCAGATGTAAAGTTGGCAGCCTTATTTTACTTTGGGTAAGCCAGTCACTCCATACTGAATTCAATTCTTGATTAAATTTCAGATTTACATCAGTAAACTTGGATTAGTTTTTAACTGTGCAACCTAGTTTTCTTAAACTTAGATTAGAATAAATTGTAGATCTTTGTTGGTGCAATGCAGTCGTATTACTTTAAAAAATGTTCTTCTGCATGGTGGTAAATCCTGCAGTAAAAAGTGTTCCCTGTTGTGTCTCTACAGATAACAGTAGTCTCACCCGCGCCCTGGCGTCCACTATTGCTCCGTTCCTCAGCAGACATCGGACCACCTCCACCTGACCTGCCCTGGCTGCCATGTGCAACGCTGTTTCTCCGCGCTGTACACGACACACAAACAGAAACATATGGGTCAGATGAGTCAACACACACATATTTAACTGGAAAGTGCACATATTTACACTAGCTGAACACACACTGTGACACTTTTTCTAACTTCAAAAATAACTAAATTACAAGAGACTGCATTATCGCCCTCTCTGTGACTTTCCCTCTCTCTGATTGGCTCGTTTCCCATCACTTACTATATTGCTGACGTCGGGCGAAGCTCCGTTCTGCAGCAGCAGCAGGACGATGTTCAGGTGACCCATGAAGGCTGCGACGTGAATGGGAGTCAAACCAGACTGGACACAAGAAGGGAAGGAAAAGAGGAACCAGAGGGCAAATTATCAGTAATGTTGAGCATGAATTTGTTTCTCAAGGAAACTCTCTCTCTGTCACCAGCCAATAGCTACTTTCCCCAGAGCAGAATTAGCAACACAATTGAAAAACCAACTTACAAAACAGAGGAACCATATGGTATATATATTTTTGCATTAAAAAAGGCTGACACAGTTTGTACCTCTATCATGTAAATTCTACATCTGCTTTAATGTCCAATGTAACCTCCTAGGCTGTCTAATTATTATGAAAGTAGCCTGGAAAGAAATACCCCTGATATCGATCAGATCAGACAGTTAATAATTAGCCTAGCCACTATGTCCCAGCTTGTCCAGATTAATCCCATTTATCTTATTACCGTGAGAACTATCACGCCATGAGCTTATTTTAATTAATGAATTTCCCCTTGGGGATTAATAAAGTATTTCTATTCTATTCTATTCTATTCTATTCTATTCTATTCTATTCTATTTCATGCTGTCGTTTTAAACAGGCTGAACAATAGTTGATTTCTCCTCAATTTCTGCTTCAGCATTAACCTTTCCTAAAGCCAATCGGACAAAAGTGCAAATTCATGGTTTTTAAATTAGAAAAAAAAAAAAGTGCCAGCTATTGCAGAAATATTGTCAAACTTTTTCTGAGTCATCCACCAGCAGTTGTTAAGTATTTCGCTTCTGACAGAAGAAGTAACACTTCCACACTTACTTTAAAAATCACCCTTACTAGATTCAATGCACTCGGGTGTTTTTCCTGCTAAACCGTTTTTAGATCTGGTAGATACTAGCATATGGTGGCTAATGTTGGCTAACGTTAAATAGATATTGCTTTGTAAGGAAATGAGTAATGTTAGCCTATGATTTAACATTTATCATTATCACATAATTGCCACTTGTCATTGCCGCTAATTCTTCCATTTAAAAGAGGAGATCATATAGTCATGTTTCCACCACAGGAAATTTCTCCAGGGACAAGGGGGGACCTTGGAGGCAACTAGTTCTGGTCCCTGTGTTTCCACTGCAGGGTATAAATTAAGTTCTGAGGACAATATTTTGCCCCCAAAAAAGTCCCTGCACGTTGAGTAGTCCTTTCCAAAAAGTACAAGAGCTTCTTCACTGTGAACATTTCTGATTGGTTAATGACTTGCAGCATTTTATTTCAGCCACCATTTTTAAAAATGCAGCCGCAAACCAGTTTGTTTTGTTGTTCATTGTGTTTTGACACATCAACATGGAGTTGCAGTAGAAAATGTACAACAGATGGGCCAACGAAAAGTCCAGGCTTTATTGACTATTATGCTGAGAATAAAAGCTAACATTAGATGCATGCTAATGCCAACTGCTAATGCTACTGTAACTGCTTTATAGTCGCACACAAAAATGACGTGTGTAAAATGTGTAATAACAGCTGGATTTTTTTCATTTGTCAGAAAACTATTTTGCCTAATCTTTGCAGGTCTTTAGACCGCAGTGGAAATGCAGATAACGGCGGACTGAAGCAACCTTTTGGTTCCTTTATAAGTAGTTCCTGGGACTAAAAGTTTCTGGTGTAAACAAGGCTTTTGAGTCCAGATGTAATTGGCAACTGTTACATGATTACACCTAAAATCATTTTTAACCTCCTGTATCTGCTGTCTAGACCTCCTCTCTGGTGTGACGGTTTGGTTCGGTCAGACATCTGATCAGTCAGACGTTGACCCGTGTGGTAGCCCCAGTAGGTTCAAAGAACACACACTCAGGCGTGTGTTGTACCTCTGTAATGGCCTGGATAGACGCTCCATATTTGACCAGCAGCTCCATCACTTTCACTCGGTTCTTCTTACAGGCTATGTGCAGCGGAGTGAAGCCATTCTGTCGATGAAACACACAGTAAAGGATAAACCCAAACAACATTTAACGTAACCTTCACCTTAGTCATTTAAACCCACAAGCTTTATTAAATTTTCCTTTTGACTTGTATCTTACAACTGCTTGAATTTACTTAAGTTACACGATGTCTTTGTTTCGTACCAGTGCCCTGGCGTTGGGGTTGGCCCTCTTGTCCAGCAGCAGTTTGGTGACTCTGTAGTGGCCGCAGTGAGCCGCCACGTGTAACGCTGTCAGGTAGTCCAACGTGACATCGTCAACAGGAGCCTTGTGCTGCAGAAGGTGTTTGACACACTCGACGTGGTCGCCTTGCGCCGCCATGTGAAGAGGAGACAGCCCGTTCTGAAACGTGAAAGAGAGATCATTTAGTTTGATGGAGGTAAATGAACGATGAATGACTGTGAGGCTGTGGACTGTAAACACATCACTGCTTCTTTCTGAACTGAAATCTGTTTAAAATAGTGCCTCTTCTTATGAGCAAAAAACCCCCAGTTAGCAACTAGCTTGTTGGTGGAAACCAAAATGGAGCTAAAAGAAGAGTGATTCCATCCAGGAGTCACCAGGGATTTATTCACAGTCGGGTTCCAGCAGTAACCTTACTGCTGTATATGAACAGGGCAGAGGTGGCATTGTTTTACACGTCACAAGTAAGTCTCAAGTCTTTGCACTCAAGTCCCAAGTAAAGACTGACAAGTCCCAAGTCCTAAATGTTGAGTTTTTGCCTTTCTTTTTTTATTTTAGTTCAAGACCGTGCCTCTTTTTTATGAGCAATAAACCTCCAGTTAGCAACTAGCTTGTTACCGTAGTGTAGCATGTAGCAGCCAGATATTTTTCACAGGATGGTGGAGACCAAAACAGAACTAAAAGGGAAGTGAATTTTGGACTTACAGGTGGACACATTTGAGACTCCAAATAAATGCTAATGCTGTTCTATGCCTGCTAGATGTGTTAATAGGCAACAGCTTGCTAACATGTTAGCAATATCAATCTTAAAAGGCAATAATATGTCAAATATGTCTGTGGTGTTCAAAACAGATTACTGCAGCTTTAATTTTTTTTTTATTTGAATGCTGTTTAATTGAAGCACAAAACAACTGAAGGGCTGTTTTACCCATAAATAGATTAAAACATTGATAAAATAAAGAGATACTGTGGGTCTTCAACATTTTTAGCCTAGCTTAGCATGTAAACTGGAAACTACTTTATGCAGGAACATAATGTCAGGAAACTATAACTTGGAGAAAGGTCATAATTGTACATTCACTACTTTGAAAGGGATAACCAGCTAATATTTTTTACAGTTTGAAAAAGTGACTGTTCCTTTAATTGTAAAAGGTGTATGGTCATGTGACACACCTTGGTCCTGGCCAGTAAGGGTGCTCCTCTCTCCAGCAGCAGCTCCACAGACGTGTCATGTCCGCTCCGAGCCGCACAGTGAAGAGGAGTCAGACCGTCCTAGGGAACGAACAACAGTAGTTTAGTCAGGTGAGGTTAGTGGCTTAACCTGGGAAAAAAACAACTCAAATGCAGGTGTAACCGCTGATTAACCCCGGCTGGATGTCGTCTGTATGGTCAGAATAAAATCTAGCTAATAAAACTGATGACTGTCCTGCTATCTGGCAGACATAAAAACGCCACCACGCAGAGGTCAGCACGCCCATCCAGTGTGAGACTGATTTTAATCCACTGACCCACTGAGGTCCAGCTCAACTGAAAACAACAGCATTAAGCTCATTTTCACATCTGTTATCTCTAATGGACGCGATCACAGTGAGCTGCTCGTGTTTTGGATGTAACGGCAGAAACATTTGACCCCTGTGGAGAAATAAACTTGACAATAAAAAGAGAAAGAAAAAGATGCATGTTGTGCTGTACAATTTACTCCTATCTGGGGAAAAGGGGATTTTAAACCTGGTAAAGTAGATGGGAGGGTTGAAATAATGGGCAGAAAAGGGAATTCAGACAGTTTCGGACCTTTGGTTTCGGGAAACTTTCTTAGATTTGAATAACTTTGTCAGAGATATCAAATTCCCTGAAAATATATTTTCAAATATTTGCAAATAAGGAGTTTCATAGGATCAAAATATAAGATAATGATGGCCATACTCCCGCTATCAGTTATTGATGAAATTTCATGTTAAGAAACACATCTAGATTTTATAATTTGTTCAACAGAATCAACATCAGCTCGATTAAATGCTTGGAGAACAGACATATGGGAAGATATATGTGAGGAAAACTGGGAAATGATTTGTCTAAAAGCTCAAAAACACGCAATTAATACAAGATTAAAATTGCCTCAGTATAAGTGGTTAATGAGGCATTTCCTGATATTTGTGTTAAGTGCCTGAATCAGAGGGGAACTTTGATTTGTTGCTTGTGTGAGCGCACAAAGATGCAGGCGTTTGTGGGAAAATGTGCTTAAATGTTTATCACAGATGGTTAAAAGTAACATTCTACACTTTGTTAGAACAACAAAGCAAACAAAACTGATTGATTCTGAACATGTCTTAGGCTGGACAGGTTGACATTTATTATTAAAATCACTATTTTATTTATTCATGTATTTAAATTTATTTGAAACCATTTATTTTTCATTTACTGATATTATTATTCTATTTTATTCTACTTCTGTGTGAATGTGCCTATATTGATGTTTGTTTGCTGACTGATAATATGATTAAAATCTCAATAAAAATATTGTTAAACAAAATAATTCACAACTAAGAAACCATAGTCGTGTTTTACATGATACTCACCCTTGTTTTAGCATCAATCTGAGAGCCTCGGTCCAGCAGCAGGCCGACCATGTTAGTGTTGCCACGTTTGGACGCCACATGTAGAGGAGTGATCCCGTTCTACAGGACGGAGGAGAAATGACTGTCAGTGGGTCGCATTTTGTCTTAGTGAAACACACTAAATTTTTTCTAAATAATGGTAACAGATGACTGATGTTGAAATTGAATTCGCACTGTTTGAAAATACTGTAAACATCTGAATATGAGGGGAGAATGTTACAGTAATCAATTTAAAAATATGAGTCATATATACAGTATACGGCTGCATAGTGCCAAAAAAGAAAAACTGATCAGTATCACATTATAACGTGAAACGTTTCAAGTTATGAAAGGATGAATTTCATGTTACAATGAGATATTTTCATGTTATTATGACATACAAACTTATCACAGGAAAATGCTCTTGTTATAACATTATTTTCACCTAATAACAAGATAACACAACTTATACTGTTACAGTATATAAACTATTTATCTTGTTGAGATGAATGGTATATTGTTATAACAAGAGAAGTTATCATAATAATGTGAAAATACCTTCTTACATCGTAATAAGTTTGTACTGTATATGTTTTAATAATGTGAATATTTCTTGTTGTAATGTGAAAAACTTTTCATAAACGTATTTCATTTCAAAATAAAATCAATATACATTTGAGTGTTATCTTGTGATTTTCGGTTGGTCTACACTGTAGTAGGCAGGTTTGCTTCTTCTGTTGAAATGTTGATGAGCACTTTAAGACATTTTTGTTAAATAATTTTGTCTTAATTACACAGGCAGAGGATGAGTGCACTCTCTCAGACCTTTTAACAGCAGAAGATTTTAAAAATCTCTGCAGCCTCCTTGTTAACCACACCAGCACTCCCATGAGGCTTTGCAGAAACGCTTCTGAACTCTACATGTTTGGCACAGCGTGAGATGTGTTTTTCTTTTTTGAGAAAAGAGCTATTTTTATCCGCACTGTTCACGCGGCTAAAAATAGGACCTCAGAATTTGTTTTCAGGATTATACTGATTGAAGGGAACAAATCCGCATCTGAAAGGCCAGAAATCAAAGTTAGAAACGTGCGCCGCTGAGTTAGTGAGGGGCGAGGCCTTTTCAAAGCCTCAGCTAAAATATGATGATACTTGAAGAGGGCTGTCTTTGTGTGTGTGAGTGCTGGTGGACCTGTGGGCTCAGGAGAAAGGGATGACAGAGGGGATACGAGGACTGAGATTTGATAACAGTGTGCTACGTCTATTAGCACGTTTGGTACAGAAGCTGCAGGAGATAAACACATTATAAAAAGAAACTAACTTCACTAGCGTCACAACACATGTACCGCATTAAAAAATGTGAAAAAACATGATCCACTAGTCAGATAGATTATGTAACAATATTTGAGTTTTGACATTTTGTCCTGCGTCTGCGTCTTCAGAAGATGCGTTCATGCACAGTTTTGCAGTGTAGGCCTGCCACATTTTGGCAGCGATCAGAATCCAGAGTGAACATGCGTGTAGGATGGGTAAAATGCGAACCATTCCACGAAGCGTATCTGTTTCGTCTGTGTAGACGCACTGTTTGGTAATCAAAACACACAAGCTGTGTTTCCAGCCAAACGTACCGCAAATTTGATTGAATTTCGGCAAAAGAAAATGCGAGTGAATGCGCAAAGCGTATCTTGTCAGACAACTAAAAAAAAAAGGCTGAAACACTTTCTGAGAAGAGACTCTGCTAGGCAATTAAAACACATTTGCTGCATTTTCCATCCAAATGTATCACAAATTTAACAGAATTTTGAGTAAGTAAACGAAAGAAAATGCGAGTGAATGCTTGTTTCAGTCCAAGTCGTGTAAGTTAAATAAGACACAACAATTAAACAATTGTTCAACCATTGAAGAAAAAGAGGGTGCGACAAAATGCCTAGTGACTCCCTCCTGTGTAGACGCGCTGTCAGGTAATTAAAACACACAAGTTGTGTTTCCAGCCAAATATATCGCAAATTCAACCCAGTTTCGGTAACGTCGGCGAAAGAAAATGCGAGTGAATGCCTGTTTCTTTCTACACTTCTGTCAGCTTCATTTATTAATGTGAGGAAGGTTCCATCAGATCTGTGTGTGAGTCCAACACGCCATCATTAAGGTCACACAAATATAACAGAAGATAATAAAACTTGAAGCGTGACCTTGTATGTGAACACGCGACTAGCACGAGTAAAACGCGAGCCATTGCGCAAGCGTATTTGTTTCGTCACGCGACTGAAAAAGGTTGAAGCGCCTTCTGTGAATACACTCTGCTAAGCAATTAAAACACATTAGCTGTGTTTCCATTCAAATGTATCGCAAAATTTAACAGAATTTTGAGTAAGTCGGCAAAAGAAAATGTGAGTGAATGCCTGTTTCGCTCCACTACAGTTAGGCAGAGTAAGTTAAATAAGCATTATGTGGCAACGGTTCTCCAATTGGAAAACTGTGAAAGCATTGAAGAAAAAGAGGGTGCGACAAGATGCCGTGGAAATGATAAATAGTCCAACACGGAACCATTGGAGTCACGCAAATAAAACAGGCAAAAATGAAACCTGAAGCGTAACCTTGCAAGTGAACATTCGAATAGTATGAGTAAAACGCGAGCCATTGCGTGAAGCGTGTTTTTTGTCCGACAACTAAAAAAGGCTGAAACATCGTATGTGAAGACACGCCGTTGGGCACATTAACTGTGTTTCCATCCAAATGGAAAATGCGAGTGAGTGCCTGCTTCCATCCACTACGGTTACGCAATTATTAAGAGTTGGTTTATCGAAATAAGCAGTAGGTGATACCAATTCTCCAACTGGAAAACCATTACAATATTGCAGAAGAAGAGGGAGCAACAAGATACGGTGGAAATGTAGAAAACAGGACGGAAATCAGACATCTCTGTTCATTTTCATGATTTTTCATGTATTAATGAAGGCTCCATCAGATCTATGTGGAGCGATCATGCATGTACTATAGAGCCACGAGGAACTTATCGGAAAAAGTGTTTAGGCCTCCTATTAAGATCTCGCAAATCCAGCTGCCTCGCAAGATAAGGACTGAGAGGCCAAGTGGTGAAATGTTGAAATTTGCATAGGTTTTCAAATTTAGAGATTTATTAGAGATTCAGTGGCCGTACCCTTGCCGTGAAGTCGACCGCTGCCCCTCGGTTCAGCAGGAGTGTGGCCACGTTGACGTTGCCATAGTGGGCAGCGATATGCAGGGGGGTGAATCCACTCTGGAAGACAGACAGCAAGGAGACAGACACACACAAAGGAGCAGAGAGGTCAGACTTGTGACTTCACTCGTGTCCTTGAACCTTTACTCGAACGTCTCCACCTTTAGTCTTCCCAGCATGCAGCAGTCGCATCAAGCATCACAGGTGAACGAAAAATAAATTTAAAAGCAAAGAAAACAGAAGTCACGGGAGGAAAGGAAATTCTAAATTCAAAACAATTTTTAAATCAAAATATGTTGCACCCATACACGCAACCCCAAAACACACTCAGACACGTCACCTCCATGCAGGTTATCAACCACAGCAAGAAAAGTAAAAGAAGAACTTTCCTCTGCTTCAAAAAAAACTAAACTGAAATGAAAAAAAGACAAAAAGAAAAGCAGAACAGATAGATGTACAGTACACACAGATTGTCGTCAAGATTGACATGAAGATGGACAAACAATAGTGGCTACCCAAACCACACCAAATTATAGTAAAATCATAAAGTGTCACATGACAGAGGAGGGTACATTTCTGATCAACACCAAAGTGCACTATGTTAACTGTACATCAGAGAAGTTATCAGAGTTAGCAATGAGAGATATATGAGAGAAGTTAGAGATTGCAGAGCAGGTTGGAGTAATTGTGAAATTCTTGCCTTACCTTGCCATTCTGTAAGTGTGGTCCGATTTAATGTGAAAAAGTCGTTTACAAAAGTGTGAAGAATACAGTGACTAACGTGATGGTTTAAAAACTTTACACAGTCAAAAAGCTTAGAATGGTGCAAATTAAGGTAGCGTGGATGCAACATGCTGGTCAGTGCCAAGTCTTTGGCCAAGCAGGTTATAATTCTTAAAGATGTCTAAGCTTCCCATGCCATTACTGATTTGTATTGTTTGTAGGAGTAAAAAGAGTACAAGTTATATACAAGTAAACTGAATATCTTCTATAGAAATGCATGCATTTGAAATACTTAATCAGGAAGCTGTTGAGTATGGAAGACCAGGACTGTCAATATTACAACAAAATCATTTCATCAGTCTCAACTTTCCATCTCTGTGTGCATTAAATATGTTTAGAAAAAACTAAATTTTTATTCAGACATTTAAAAATGCATAATTATTTTTTTAAAATAAAATTCTATGGACAAATCATTTTCTGTTTATTCCAATTTGAATTTTTTTGCTCTTCACAGAAAAGGAAAAAAAGGATCAGTATCACGTTATAACATGAAAAGTTTATTGTTACAACAAGATGTTTTTTAGATATTTTCACAATATTATGAAGCACAAATTTATCATGTTAAAAATAAATCTTCTTGTAGCAATATACTGTTTATTTTGCTACAATATTCCACGTTTAACGTGATAATTTATTGGTATAACTTCAACATTTCATGTAACAATGTGACTACTTTATTATTATAATGTGATAACTTATATCTTTATATTACAATGTAATAATCACGGTTATCATGTAATAACCTGAAATGTTTCAATGTTTCAACAATAAATTATCACATTATAACATGAAAGGTGTCATGTTGTAATAACATAACTATTACATTGTTATAACAAGTCTGGTGTGGCAGTAATAAGCTTCCATAATTTTCAGACGTGAACACAAAAATCACATTTTTATCATTTTAATTTAAATTTTGTCATATATCCTGGGCACACGGATGGAAAGACATCAAATTATGTCATTTTTATCTTGGCAGTATTGGCCTTCCTTACATGAGGAATTATATTATATGCAGTATATTCTAATATTTGCAATTATTTAACCAATACTGTTTTAACTAAGCAGCTCATAGTGCATTTCTTGAAATCATGCAACACAACATAAACAGACAAAATTACAAGACAAACATTGGTGGCTGTTCCTAAATGCATCACAGTATTCACCAAATCAAAACCTTACAGGAGGAAAATGCAATCATTTGAAATAAATCAATAAACCGTACATCTCAATAATGATGTTGTTTAGAGATATTTCTATGACAGGAAACAAAAGGTCTCAGCTGGTGACAAAAAATATTTAAATATAAATTAATATAAACTGGAAAAAAAAGGAATGAAAATGCATACAGACATGTATGAATAAACAAAAACTAAAGATAAGCAGACTGTGTGGTGCCTGAGCGCAGGACACACGGCAGCAGCTTGGCCATTCGTGTCAGCCGTGCATGACCTCTTATTATACCAAACCAACAGAAACTGTGAGGGAAATGAACCAAATGACTCCTTCCATGCAGTGCTGTGGAGGTGAAAACATAAATGGTAGAAGAAAAGAAAAGAGAAGTAACAAAGGGATGGGACTGTATCGTGAATCTGTGGAGAATTAAAGGAGCGTGTGTATACCTCAGTAGTCCTATTGACCATCATCTGAAGCAGGAGGAACGAGGGAGGGAAAGATCAGTTCAGTTAGGCTTGTTGAACACATTACTGCGCTTGAAGGCCGATGCACGGCAGCTCAGAGGCGGCTGTGCAGTCAGATACGAAACTGGCAAGCGACGTGGCTGGAGTGGCTTTAATGTGCTCTGTCAGTACAGCTGTCAAGTTCACAGAGGGGATGTATATCAACGCCGGAGGCTACTAATGATTGTTTTCATTATCGATCAGTCTTTCATTTGTTTATTAATTGTTTGGTCTAAAATTGTAAAGAATAGTGACAGATGCTCATTGCAAACTCAACAAATCATCACAGCTAAGACGCTAGAACCAACAAAGTTTTTGGTTGACAAACAAGTTAAATAATTCTCAAAATTAATGTTGATAAATTTTTATAAACAAATTGTCAGATCGACCCTTCCAAAGTCCCGCCCATTTTTGCTCTGTGCCCCAATAAGAGATGAGCAAGACTGGTACCTGACGGACCCTCGGTCAACTTTCTTTTTTCCTGTTTCCTGTTTTTAGATGTGCTATGCTAGGCTCATCTAGTCATCTATACAAGTTTTGAAGGTGGTTAAAAGATGTTGCCCGGGACCTGTAAAAGTGAAATGGCCTATAGTCACATGCTAAGTTAGCTAAAGTTAGCAAAACACTCGGTAACTAGCTAGCTAGTCTACGTCAATCATTAGCTAGCTAGTTACATCAAATAGCTAATGTTAGCAACATGCTAGCTAACTAACTAATTTACATGTGAGTATTTACTGTATGTCACTTTTACAACATCTTTTAGCCATCTTAAAAATTTGTTTTTCCTTTTAACATATTCGAGCCTTGCACATAGCATAGACCTACGACCTATGTACAGGAAACGAGAAGGCTGACCGAGGTTCCGCTGGGTACCAAGCTTGTGCAACAAACTGAGCACATAGGAAAAGTGGATGAGACTTAGAAAGAGTCAGTTGTTCCAGCACGACTTCATTATAAAACTTTGTGATGCATTCCAAGAGTCAATAAAAAAGTGGGCATTCAGTCACTAAATGAAGAACCTGCTCACTCTTTGCTGATTTGGTGAAAGTTTTGCCTTCCAAAAAATAAACTAGTGCCACCTGTTCCCAGAATTTCATTAAAATGAGTTTGATGAATTTTGTCATCAGAGGGTGTACGTGTAGCCTCTGTGCAGACATTCACGTACCTCCAATTTATTGTGACCACCCAGATTTTTCCGCGGCTTGTCTGTGTGGCCACTATGCTACCAGCTGCCTGTGAACCCGTACTCCAAGTGGCTCAGGCTCAAATTAGTTAAGCTGGGGTTTGTTCATAACCTGTGTGACAGTTTCTTACCCCGTTGGACTTCTTTTTAACAACGCTGACAGCTGCAGAGCCTGACTGATATATCAGTCAATCGATATATTGGGCCGATATTTGCCTATCACAGCTATATTTGTCTATATTGGTATAAGCGTATATGTTGTGTGATACGTGCTGATATGAAACTTTCTTTTTTTAAAGAGATCAAACCACAGGTTGTGTTTAGTTGTTAGCATTAATAGGCGACATTTTATATATACATTTGACACTTTTTCTTAACTAAGGTTCATATATATTTTTGCTCTAATTGTGTTTTTTTTTAAAGATGCACAATCTGAATTTTAGTTCCAGCTGATACTGATAAACAATAATTACTTGCTTCCCATGGCTGATACCAATAAGATAACAGTTCTGACTTAGTTTTTCAAGTAAGGTACATCAAAAACTTCACAATCATACTTTGGTTATTATAGAGCATTTTGTCTAAGAATTCAAATTAAATGCTTTGACGTAATCCATCAGATCAGATATTATTACAGCCATATTTATCAGCTATTATACATTGATACTGATATAGTGCGATATAGCTGCATAGGCCGATATCGGCCCATAATTTATCAGCCCTGATACTTATCATGCGTCCCTAGTTTTTCATTTATTTATACCATCTATACTAAAAATATTGGTGAAAGTTGACTGTTTTAGTGCCTTGATGAAATTTTGGACAATAAAGTTTATTGTTAAATCTTAAAATATCCCGCCTCAAGTGTGTCTTTGTCACAAGTGTTGGCCCCTTTTAAAAAATGTGTTTCAATATATTCTGTATTTTGCATAAAGTCTGTAAAAATCTATAAAGAATATCAGCCAATATATCGATAACTGGATTTTTTTTACTCCCTAATATCTATATTAGCGTCGGTCCCCAAAAAATCCAATATCTGTCAGGCTCTTGACAGCTGCATCTCTCAGTAAGAATCTCAGCTCAGTGAGCACAGGTGTAAGCAGACATTTCAAAGAGCTGACGCTGCACTACTTTCCCCCAAAGTGATTTGATAAAAACTGTGCCTCGTGTGTGTGACAGAAATATGTGTTTTATGTGTTTTTGAGTAGTGACTGTACATGCTGCCGTTTATAGCCGCTCTCCTCTGGGCCTTTTTATGACTCATACAGTGCCGAGCAGAGCTGCATCGCAACAGCTGAATCACATATGGCGTTATACTAAATGCATCCATATACCCTGAGCTGCTGCTGCCGCTGCGTTTTGTTATATAACAACATAATTATTGCCTTGTTGAAATATACTGTAGCTACTGTAGAAGCAATATTTATCATTCAGGAGGACAGATAAACAAGTGTGTAGTGCAGTAAATCATCTTCACTCTAGCCACGTCGCTTAAAGCCACTATCCGGTATCAGAGGAACAGTCACATCTAAAAGTTAGTGTTCCCACCAACAATTCCCACCAATACCGGATCGACGCTTTAACCCCTCCCATCCCTTGCGGATGGTCGAAAAAGCAGTCTTAAATACAACCTCCATCCCCCCCTTTGGTTGCATGCAGCCTTAAATATCACCACCATACAACCTGCAGACAGTGGCACACTCCATGCAGTGGACAGTGCTACACTTAGACACCGGTGCAGCGAGGTAGAAGGGGGGGTGATGGGGGGGAAGTAGTGAAGTAAGAGAGGTAGCATTTAAAGAGAGGGAGGAAAAAGAGGGAGAGACCCAGTTAGTGGCAGGACCAGGAGTGACGTGGCAGGCACAGAGACACTGAATGAGAGAGAGGGAGAGAGGACAGACAGATGGAGACACAAACACACTATACACAGGTTTACAGCTTCATGGCACAAGTACATCACAACAAAGTAGAGGTCTTCTGTTAAACGCTAACTCGTTCATGTGTTTTGGGGGACCCTGTTCACACCTGCTGTGACTGGTATCTGGATAAGAAAAAACTTGTAATCACCAACCTGACAACAGTGTGATACAACAATAACATCCAGTCTGCCAGACCACGTCCAGAGGTGGCCAAACCAGCCATGTTTATAGTACACCGCATAGTGTGTTCACAAGGGTAACAGCTGACTTGCCCCAATATGAGTGTTGACCGATCAGCCACACCTATCATCACAATATATTCTGTTGGTGCCTTCCAGAGGTGTTACAAATGACCTTCAGATGAAACATTAACATGAGCGTGTTCTCATCCACCAGTTCTATCGTCAAGGCTGGAGCAGCTAAAAAGACTTTTCCTATAGCACTTAACACAGGGCTAAAAGCATTCTTAGAACCTTCTTAGTCCCCGACTGAGAAAGCTGTGTAATCCTGGCACATTCCTAGCAGGCTAACCTCAACTTTAGCCGGGGTTTGCTGGCAGGCTTAGCCTCGAGTTTGGGCTAAGGTTAGGTTTAATCGACTAAACATGGACCTGAGAGGTGCCAGTGTTAAACGGGATTAAAATGGGGCATTCTAGAATCTGAACTATAGTTGCATGTTCCAGCGGTCATTTAACCCAGGACTAGTAGAAGTGCAGTAGGCTTAGGTTAACCTTGGGTCAGGAGCTAAGAGCTAGAGCGAAGGATAGCTCTGGGCTAAAAATATGCAGTGTGAAAAACTGCCACAATCCTGGCACATTCCTAAGTGGGCTAGCGCAGCAGAGTTAGCCCTGTGTTTCAGTTAAGGTTAGGGTTAATTGACTAAACACGGAGCTAAAAGGTGCCAGGGTGAAACAGTGCTAAAATGGGCAGTCTAGAATGTAAACACTCATCACATGTTCCTACAGTCCTTTAACCAAGGGCTAGTAGAAGTGCTGTGGGCTTATGTTAACCTTGGGTTAACAGTATTTGTGAAAAGGCCTAGGGGCTAAGTAATCCCAGAATTAATTCTACGCCTAGATCTAAAGATAGCTCTGAGCTTAAAATATCAGTGTGAAAAGCCCTAGCACAATCTTAGCACATTCCAAAATGGCATAATCCAGACTTTAGTCTTGAGCTTGCTGGTCCTTCTCCGGACCAGGGTCAGCCCTGAATTTGTGGGGTTATTCTCTAAAAATTGAGGAAACACAAGACTAAAAGGTGCCATGTGAAACGAGGCTAAATGCTGTTCAGGAGTTATGTGTCATTCTAGAATGCAAACATTCATCACATGTTCCAACTGACATTGAACCCAGGAGTAGAAGAAATGCAGTGTGAATTGTATAGCCTTGAACTTAACAATGCATGTGTAAAAAGGGTCTAAGTTATACCAGGGTTAAGGATAGCCCTGGGCTTAGACTGTACAATGTGATAAGCTCTTAAAACAACTTCGTTAAGATTGAGAAAAGATCTTGGTTGTGGTTAAATGAAACCAAAGTTGACTACGGAAGACATTTATGAATCACTTTGCTGATTCAGATCATTTGGTTCCATTTAGTTCTATTAAGTAACAGTACAGGCTGTTCTTTTTTTTTCTAATCTAAGTGATCTCATCATTATTCAAAGTGTGAACATCTGTAAGTGATCTCATCCCTGTTAATATCACCAAAATGTTTGGCTTTGCCCATGACTGAAAACGGTTTTTATTTGCAAGGCCACAAAGAGTTTCCTGTCAAGAGCTAGGTCACAACCCTAACCCTAACTCAACCCTGTTTGCCAGTGCCTTCCAAAACTGTTAGAAACCATCAGGAAAAACATTCATATGAGCATTTTCTGATCTTCTCTTCTTAACCTCTATTGTTAATGTCTGGTCATATTTAGGCAACCGAAACTACTTGTTTAGGGTTAGAGAAAGATCATGGTTATAAGAAACCGATGATGTCAGCTGTAGAGGACAACAAATAACTTTGCTGATTCATCGTCACTGACTAGTTCGTTCAGTTTCTAAGCTTTCCTATGACATCACTATTTATTGTGGTAGTGATTACATCATCTCTCATAATACAAAGTTTGGCACTGCTTTGGACTGTCAGTAGTAAGTTCAGTCGGTTGCTGGTTAAATTCAAAACGCTGTTTTTCAGGTTAGTACATGCTTTCTATACCAGCAGAGCTGACAAAGGTAGTTTTAGTCACCAGTACATGGAGCTGCATTGCTAAAGGCTAATGATTCAGTACCCATGATTCAGAAGAGTCAGTTCAACTTGAAGATTCAGCGTTAAATATTTGTTTGTACATGTACTGAACACTTCGAGACTGTTAAGAGACAGCATGCAAACTGCTGAGTCAAAGTCCCACGCTTTGTTGAACCAGCCCTGCAGCTCGGAGTCCTCCCTAAGAGGTTTTTGCAGCACCACAGCAGCATCTTGCTACATCTGGCCTTGCTCACAATGGACAGCAGTCATTATTAGTGCGACCTCAAGAGGTCACTTGCTAGGACGACTTGATGCAGGTCAAGTGTTTGGCCCAAAGACCAATGCTGACGATTTTCTGATGAGGACAGACACTTTTTTTTATGTTGCCATCTGATCCTGTGCCACTATTTCAGGGCTTCAACTCATGTAACCTGGGTAGGTTTGTAACTTACAACATACTTTAAATAGTGAAAAGACAATGCTGAGTAATGCTGTACTGATCTAGCTCCAACTTGTCAAAGCAATGACAATGCAATGACTTGCCAAGATGGTGGCATATCAACAGTATTAACTGATGACAGATGTAAATTCCTCCAATGCTAGTCTATCAACATCTCCAGAGGCACTTTGAACTGCCCTACAGCAATCCTAACGTAGCTCCTGAACTGTCCATAGTACATTTTTAGCTCCTGGACCAAGCAATGTTACTTTCCACCCTACTTTGCCTCTTATAATATTGGGCGTACCCAGTTGAGTCAAAAGATATATCAGAAACTCGCTGTGCAAAGATCTCTACCAAAATGCACGGCCGAACAAGGCCAAAGATTCCAGTTAAATCTCAATCCTGATGAAATACTGGGACCCAAAGGATTTCCAGGCTCTTTTCCACCAATTAATCTCTGGCTCTTGAACCAGTTCCCTAAAGATTCTTTGAATCATGGTGGTATCAAGAACACTAGCCCTCATTTCCATCAATTTCCACCTAAAGAACATAACATTTTATTGGGTTTTGAACCAATTTATATTTGGAGGAAATGCTCTGAATGATTCAAAAATAGGTGCATAAACCTGATGTTGAAAATCAGATGTCTAGTGCAAAACTTGGAACTGAGGTCAAATGCATTGTTACTGAGGGAAGACATCTTACAATCAATGGGGAGATCTTACTACAAGTAGAGACCTTAACATTTTAGATCGAAAAACTGTCATGGGTAGAATTATCATTGCTGGCATGAAGATATCTCTTCACTGTGGGCCAGAACAGCTTTATTGTACATAGAAACATCACCACTGTGATTACAACTATCATAGCCATTGGTAGAGCTGTTTTCCATCACATTTCATTTGTTTAAAAGACCTTGGGTAGGTAGGAATGTCATTGCTACAAGCTGAGAGATCATCACTGTGGGTAGAAACCTCATCACTGAGAGCACTAACGTCATCACCACAGGCAGTAATGTCATTACTACGACTACAGCTCAGCCCACACATCAGAAGTCCACACAATTGGACTGTAACATCACCTTCCATGCAACTGTTTGCTGCCAGCTTTCCACCTACTCGACCACTTTGCATAATGAGCAAGAAGAATGATCATGAAGATACAATATAATGAGAATAGTGTTACCAGATTGTTGCTTGTCAGGACAACTCATCCAGATACAAATCACATTTTAACAGCAGATGTAAACAAGGTCCATCCATCCAAAGACTCTTACAGGAACCATGGGGGAATCCCAGTGTTAGTGCAATATAACAATTGGCATTTAAAAGAAAGCTAGGCTTGTTTTCAGCACTTTACCTTCTGCCCTCTGCTCACCACAGCCTCATATAATTCATAGACTTCATAAACATCCACAGTATGAACAAATTGGCACAAACACAGACATAGCATCACATTAGCTTGACTTCCACACATGCCCAAACTTCAGAGTCAAACAGCGCTATGGACGTACCTTCGACTGGACATCAGCATTGTGGTCGTTCTGGAGGAGCAGGGCGGCCGACTTGGTGTCGTCCTTGCGGGCAGCGATGTGCAGGGCAGGCAGGCGGACCTTGCCTTTAGTATCATTCTCCAGTAAGATAGAGACCACCTGGTTGTGGCCCTGTTGGAGGGCGATGGCCAGAGGGGTGAAGCCATCCTAGATGAGGGAAGACAGGGTAGAGAGGGTAGAGGAGAAGAAACATTTAGAGGATTAGCTACATCTTGTTTTCAAGAAATCTTTAATCTGACAACAGTCTTGTTACTCTTCTGCCCTGAGTTTTCTTTTTTAGCACCAACCTTCAAATGCTTCTAGCTTGCTTCCTGTATATGTTTCAGATTAAAAGCCTACCAGGACAAGCTTTTTTAAACTACTTATGAAACTTCTGTGTGGGAAGTTTCACTGAAAGTGATTGAAACATGCTGTACTAGCCACAGCCACAGCAGCAGGGCTCTAGGAATATTCATCAGCCAGTCAGTCAACCACTTTGCTCTGGACTTAAATGTGTTAACAAACGCTATTTGGAATACCGTACTAGGGCCAGTATCCGTTCAAGCATGGTTCAATACCAGCTGGCTGTAACCCAACATCAAACTTGGGAGCTCTTGGCATTAGCATGTTAAGTGGCTAATGTGGCTAACAGGCTGGGGTGATGTTAAACTAATGTTGTAATACTGAGGGACAGTTAAGAGAAACTGTAACTATTGACAAGCAGCTGCAACAACCATTATAGTCAAGTTTTTCATGGGGCTAGGCCTTTGTTGTTTTACACTTCAAGGCATGTTATATAAAGGAATCAACATTTCAAAAAAATCTGACAAGCAAATACAAGGGTCAGTATCAATTCAAGCTCAAGAATGGATCAATACTGGCTGTCTGTGACCCGACTTCAAACTCGGAAGCTCTAACTTTTGCCATGTTTTATGTTGTTTCAGCTTTTATTATGTAGGTTAACCTGTTGAACCTGGTATTAGCATGTTGCATGGCTAATGTGGGGAGCAGGCTGGGGCGATGTTGAACCAATGTTGTAATATTGAGGGACAGTTAAGAGAAACTGTGTGAATATTAAGCCTCTTTTGAAGCCAACAAATTAATGACAGTAGTAGGTTGGATGCTGGTAACTTTTTTCGTGTTGCCTTTTGTGGAACTGTACACTGCTGCACTAGCTCAGCTAGCATTAGCACTGTTGTTACAAAGAATGGTATGTGTCTTTGTGTGCTGCTCTATATAAATTTACACAATAGACATGTTCTGAGGGTAACCATATAGCTACGTCTGAAAAAGAAATAGTCAAGCTGCAGGAATTCATTTGCAGCATTGTGTAACTCTGACTAGCACCCAGCAGCTAGCTTACACAGACCAGAAAGCTGCCTTTCATTAGAGCCACCACTCTGTGTCTTGACAAATACTGGACAGATTGCCACAAATCTTGGCTCAGCCATCATTATTTCCAGATGCTGTGTCTTAATGGCTTTAGTGGTCCCATAACTTTTCCACAAACATGTTGACATTTTTCATGCTAGTTGGAATGTCTCGACATCTCCAGGATAGATTGCCACGATATTTGGTACAGCCATTCGTTGTCCCCAGAAAATAAACCCTAATAGGCAACTAGCAACTAGCAACAGCATTAGGCCAACGTCTTCAATCATCCAGTGAAATATCTCAACAT
>JAJHUR010007259.1:0-13923 GCA_027495735.1 Lutjanus campechanus | reverse complement strand
CTGCCACATGGTCAAACTCTCCTTACAATCCTGCATTTACATTTTCTCATGAAAATGTCACAGTGAGTGGTATGTTAGCAAGTTACAAAGAAGCAGAGGGATTTTTATTTTATTTAGAGGGATTTTTATTTAGATGTTATATGATGATGTTATATTTTGTGGTTATTACGCTGGAAACACTACTGTTTTTGAGCCACAGGGGGCTCCAAAATCAACACAATATGAAAGTTCCTTGTAGCTGCTTTAATGTTTCAAACATGAACATAGGGTTGGACGGTATAAATGGTAGAAAAAGTGCATGAGTAAAAGTTTCCCCTATGGTATGAACTTACTTTGCCTGATGTCCCAAAAAAAATATCACCTAGGAAACTTTAGAGCCCATGATGCTTCATCTTGAAACACAGCGTTGCAGAGTCAAATAAGTGCGCTGTACTCGTATAAAATATAATGGGGGCTGAGGGTGTTGCTACTGCGGCAAATATTGTATTGATGATGCTGCAGACGGAGCATATTTCTTAAGATTTCTTATTCTTCAAGCTGGTTTACTGTCTGCACCACAGCCTCTTCGCTTTGTGTCTGTTTGTGTGTGTGTGTGTGTGTGTGTGTGTGTGTGTATGTGTGGAGGAGCTGCAGCGTGATAATAAATTACACCAAAATGATAAAAGAAACAATAAAGTTTTGGTGTTTAGCTTGTTTGTAACAATTTGCTCCAGTGCACACGGCCAAGAGGAAAAGGAGTCAGTAAGAGACCAGTGCAGCTTCCATTATGTGGACATGGTTCTGGTTTAAAAGAGCAGAAAACGATAAGCTGCAATCATATCAGACGATAGTGGTTAGAAGCAGTGGTAATACTTGGTATACTCAAGAAAAAGGTTTCTTTTTTTATTATTCCAGTTTTGCATATTACTGTGTATGCTCTTAAATACCTCTGTACTCTGTGAACTATGTCCTAATACAGTTAAGAGTACAGTAATAGCTGCAGTGCAGTTGCCATGCCAGTGCTTTAACCGTGCAGAAGCATTTATACTGAAGTTTTGAGAAAATTAATATATTGGGATATTAACCGTTACTGTTCATGCTCCAAATTTTACCATGATATAAATCTGAGGACATATTGACCAGCCCTACATGAACACTTTTGCATGTTTTGTTCATCGCCCAACACTAATCTGAACCACAAATGATGAGGCTAGCATGACCTTACCTGGTAAAACATCTATAGCTTGAAACTAAAACTGGTTATCTCTATAAACAACTATTTGAAACACACCCACACACACACACACACACACACACAAAGAGATGCTACTTGGAATGATAGACAGTGAGTGTTCAGAGGGCTGTTCCACACTTGTGCTTCTGAATGGTCCATGAGGAGAAAAGCCGCTGACAAACGAGCAGAAAACGAGTGCAAACATCTGTGACTCTCACTTCACCTATTCTCTCTATTCTTCTGCTCTTCTCTCACTCCCTCCCTCTGTCGCTCCATAGACACGCCTCCTTTTGCTATCATTGGCAGAGGATCCCTGAGGGAACGGATGACTGACGAGTGTGCTGCGATAACGAGCGCACGCACACAAACATACATGTATAAGCAGATAGACACTGTGGAAGAAAGCACACTTTCAAACACAAGCACACACACACACACACACACACACACACTCACTGCCATGATTGGCAGGCATGACATAATTCTGTGACACTCCAATGACTTCCTGTCATGATGTTTGATTGGCAGCTGGTGGGCCCTTCCCCCCTTTCAAGCATGTGCTGTCTAATTATGAAACAATGACAGGCACTGTCTGGCCAAATGACGAGGTTTTTTCCTGCATAAAGAAGTTTAATCAGCCTCCTTCCACAAATTATGCGTTAACCAAAACCCGATGGGCATGCACAATTATAGCCCCCACCATCGAAATGGCCAAAAAGATGCTGAGGAGGGGGACAGGCTGGGGTGCACAGGACGAGCATTATAGGGGCTGTGGCTACGACAGCGACCAGAGAGTGATCACCGCTCAGCTAGCAGTGGGAGCTAACCAACCATGAACAGCTGCTGTTGTCAGACACACTGGAGACTCAGAGAGCACTGGGGCTTTGACAATACAAGAAGCTTTTGTGGCCGTTTCTGAAAAAGTTTCGGTGTCTGTCTGCTCCCTCTAGTACAAACACAGGTGCTGGCTTGGCTTGACTCAGTTTGACTCAGCACATCAGCTCAGTAAGGAAAGGATCTGCATCGCCAGTACAATAAGGATACCCACTTTTACTGAAGACGAGCTCGATGAAGCTTGAGTCAAGCGGCTCGAAAGCCGTGGATAACCACTTTATTTCCTATATATTCTTCACAATAAAAGTCCCCTGTTATTTTGTCATTGAAACGCTTTTTAAAAAACAGCAAAATCAGGAAATGTTGGGTTTTCATCTGCGGCAACTTCATGACTGCTGCATGGCTAAAAGCAAACACGAAACGGTAAAACCAGAAAGTAAAAACAGCAGTGCAGGAGAGAAACTAAAGTTCAGACCACAGAGATTCAGTTAGAAGCTACAGAAGTACTGAGAGCTGAACACACAGACATTTAAAAACACTTTTCTATCTACTCTCCTGCACACAGTCTCACAACACACACTTGTTTGAGGGAGAGAAGGAGGGTTGTCATGGGTTGGGCACAGATGGCGAGATGTCACCGCAGCCTGCTTGGAGGCGGATCTGGCATGCTTTGGGCCCACTAAAGAGATCTCGGGCACAGCTCGGTGTGTTATGAGAGGTAAGGCAACACAAATCAGCGTGGCACGGTTTGACTCGACACGGACAAAAATCACAATGGAAGAGCCCTGTGTGTGTCTGTGGGGAGTGTCAGTACGGAGCCGTAGCCCTGCTGTTGCAGTCCAGTGGAGCTTCTACAGCCATCAAAAGTGCCAAGCCATTTTCAACACATGAAACACAGATATTCATAAATTTATGACAAAATTACACCAGCGTTGATGTGTTTAATCACAATACAGTGATATAATTTAGTTAACAGCTAAAAAAAAAAGTTTAAGTGTGCAGTTCCTCTTTAAGTCAACCACAGGTGCCACATTACAATCAGCTGGAGAGAGTGAAGAGGAGGAAGAAGGAAAAAAAGAAAAGGGAACCATCAATGAGAGGTAGAGAAAGGGAGTAGATTCAGTGCTAAAAGAGAAAGATGGTCGTCTAATTGGGACCTTTTTTTTGGCTTTTGGCTGCATTCTTCAATTAAGCAGCAATGAAGTTTTGCTTAAGTAAACACAGGTCCTTAAAAAGATTCTTATGAATGTAGAATATATTTAGTCAGCAAACATACATGCAACAACACACAGAAAAGAGAGCGACGGGGGGCTTCATGGAGGTGAGGAAAGCGGTGCAAGATTGAAACCAAACAGGCAACCATGCATTTATTATCATAGATTCTCATAAATTCACACCATTTTCAATCTGAAGATGAACAGCACGCACACAGACGTAAATCAACAATCACATAAACATGATGCACTGGCAGCAGCAGCAGCAGCACCAGTTCGTCTTTGGTTCTGGTCAGTCTTGTTCATTCCCAGTCTCACCTAATAGATTACCATATTTTCATTTGTACAGGCCGTCTCTCTCTTTCACGACCAGACACACACACACACACACACAGACAAACACACGCCCTCAGACAGACGACAGACCAGCTCGGAGAACCATACTCTCAACCCATGTTAATTACGTCAGTAGAACATTAAGTTATGGTTGTAGATGTGTGTGTGTGATTGCAAAATAAGCGCTCAGAGGGCTGCCAGATACTGTATGTTTGACTATCAACCTTAACAGTCTAAGCAAGTAGTAAAAAACAGATAGATCAGAAAGAAACAAAAAGGTCACACAACTGCAGACAATTTTGAGACAACATGCACACACACACACACACACACACACACACACACACAGCATCTGAGGAAGATTCACAGTAACGCATGTGCCAACTGTATGACAACCATCTGACTGTGTGACCAATCATGTTTTATCACCACATGAATATTCATGAGGGAAGGATGGTTACCACCGTGCACTGACACACACACACACACACACACACACACACACACACACACACACAGATGATTGGCATGTCTGATTGGCAGGTGGCAGCAGTTCAGATGACAGAGCCAGCTGTCCACTTTAAAGGGCATTGGAAACAAACAGTCAGAGTCAGACTTTAATGTCTGGGTTGTGAATGTGAATGAAAGATTACAGTAATTACTTTAAAGCTTCCTACACTTCTGCACCATCTCTTCATTAATGGCATAAAGAACTGCATTTTAATCTGGCCTTTTTATCAATTAGGGTTGGGCCGATGGACGATGACATCTCGATGCCGAACAGCCATCGACCACTGAGCCCTCAACCATCGTAACACTGTGATTCAAAAGCTGCCAAATGTAAGTCAATTTTCCTTTTGTAGAGTAAAATCTTGTTAACTGAAAGTGCAATCAAAGCTTTGTGAGTGAAAAGCCAGCAAGAGTAATTCATCAAACAATTTTGCACCTGTGCTCTTCTGCACATCCAAAAGGTCTCAAACACAGTCACAGTTCATACAGTGAAGCTGTTTGGAGCAAAGCAGCCGTATAAATACTGATTTCCATCAGAGCCTCCTTGAACAGTTTCCCTCTGTCCTCTCTGTTTATAACTACACATTTTAGTTTTCCTGCTTAATTATTAACAATATTTGCGACAGTGGCATTACACGCACCTGGAAACAAAACTGAAGCCTCTCTGATCACTAAACAATTTACTTTAATAATCAGAGAAGCTGATCATAATGTCAACACTCATTCCCTTAAAGAGTCAGGTGCACCTGGCGCATTTTAAATGACGGATTTGGCAAGTTAGAGATACGAACAGAGACGCTGAAATGACCCATCGGTAGTGATGCGGACACCGAAGTTAACCCAGCGGGCCGGGTCATAAAAATGATGTGTAAAAACAACACATTTATAATTTAATACATATGATACTCTGATTGGTTGCAATCATGTTAGATTTAAAACACAGAGAGACTAAATACAACCTCTTTGTGCCTTGAGCCTTACTTTGCGGCCAGATTGTGCACTGAACAAATGGCAGAGTGGAGTTGGACCGAAATGCCGGTGCACCATCCACCTTAGAGCCTGCGCTCTAGATGGCCACAGCTTTTACCAGCACAGAGGCAAAATGAGGACTTTAAAAAATGGCCTTTGTTAAATAATAAATCTGGTGTGTACAACATTTTTTGTATGTATAAAATTGTTTGTGCTTCTTCTTTCATTTTTCAATAAAATAAATTAAAAGTAGCCAGCCATGACCTAAGCATGGACAGAAAACTTGGCATGTCTTTGACAGCAGACATTTGAATTATGTATATAAAACTGAAAAACAAAAGTAATGCAGCAGGCAGTAGCAGTGTTTTAATAATAATAATAATAAAAGATCATAATAATAATAAATTAAATAATTCATCACGTAATATGATGGTAGATATCCTCACAGGTGTCTTTTTTCAATAATCTATTATATTATTATAGCAATAACAGAAATGTGCATCTTACAGCTGATACATGGATAGAAACATAATGTAGCATCACATATTGTGACCAATGTGACAAATATTAACATTTACTCCTTGAAAAGCACAGACCTGGGAGTCAGGTTGAGCATCTCACACCACCTCTCCTCCAGACCATTAGGCCAATCAAAGCTGGCCTTAGATGAATATGACAAATCAGCAGCTCGGCCTGGATTGAACTGTACTGAATAGCACCAATTTGCCTTCTCAGTCTACCACCATTACACGCAATCAAATGCAGAGAGGGAGCCGGAGCTGGAGGCTGCAGACTGAGAGGAAAAATTGGAATGATGCAAAGATTACGGGGGAGTGAGAGCGAGAGAGGTTACAGGAATATGGCTAAAAAGAAGAGAAGGAGAGAAAGGGTGAAATTATCACTGGGCTCTAATCAAGGTACTCTTATGGTGATGAGAATGGGGTGCAGAGGAAAGGTCTAATATATCCTTGTGTGGTATTATATGGTTTCTTAAGGCACTTAAGGCAAGACGTGATGGGGGAATTGGTGGTTCGATGAAAGGATGGATGGAGGGATAGGTGCATAGAGGGAAGCGGTTGGATTTCACTGGAGATATTCTCGGCTGTGCTGCGTAGGCTGTCCAGACCATAATCAAACGGAGCGGTAGATAGGAGGAAGAGAAATGGCTGAACACAGAATGCAGGGATTGGGCGTAACCTTCCCTGAACTCTGAAGCACTTAAAACATTGTTAAGATGGTAAGACACAGTGAGGGGGTGAAGGAGGTGAAAAAAAGATATCTTTAGGTGTGTCTTGGATCGCCTCGGAGCTGTTACGGAAAAGGGATAATAGAGGATTGTGGGAAAGGTGGAGGCGTAGAAGGAATGATGGAGATCCTCAGGTGTGCAATCTGTGAATTTATGGGAACAGATCACATTGTGCTGCCAACGATCCATTGGTTATACACAGTTTGCACATTAGTCTATGCTAACAGCATAAAACACACAACGAGAAGGAAACCACGAAAATCCACAGCACAACAGTAAAAACCTGACCGTGTCATGAAAGATTTTCTCTTCTGATATTTCTAATTATAAAACAAGCATGATTTAGACACGATAATTAAATGCATTTAAACCTCAGAGGCACAGAAAGTCTATCAGCATGTGCATGAGACTTATAAATTAGCATATATAATTAATGCCCCAGTAATACCGTATAAGGCCACGCTTCCTGTCCCATATGTCCCGAAGAAGAAGTTTACGAGTTCGACATAAGCTTGACGTCCTGCTTTCAGAGATTCATAAAGGAACAATCTGTAATTTTAACAGTGTCAGCAGTGGAATTAAGCGACCTGCTACAGTGAAGAAACGGAAAAACGAGCGCTGTACTTTGGTTTGTTTTTGTTCATTTTTTACATTTTTTTGTTGCTTGGTTAGTTGTGTCGTGATTTTGTTATTAAATACATTTTTAAAAAATCCTACACACTGGTCCTTTAATATTATTAGAGAGTAAATCTGGGAGGATTGTGTAGCTCCTCCGCAAAGCTGACAGGCATGTATAAGAAAGACTGTTGGTCAGATTTTTGTGATTTTTGCCCTGGTTACATTGTGAGGGTAAAATATTTTTTTGTTGACTGATCTGAGACAAGGAGATAACTTTAACTTGGCTCTTTCACAGTACACTGCATTTATATTTATTACAGTAATCTTAGAAGACGGTACAAGACGTGTATTTCTCTCTCTCTCTCTGTCTTTGCATGTTCTACCTGCTGCAGCTTCTACGTTAATCTGACAGCGTTCATTTCAGTGTTTGAAGTGATAAGGAAATGTTACCAGGCCTGACCTGGAAAGATTACAGTCGAGGTTTGTGTATAAAAGTGTCCAGGAAGCTCAGACATGAGACGAACATGTTCAGTTGACGTCAGATTAATTTAAAGAGCCACACGTCATGAACGGGGCTTCAGGTTCTGCTGGATCTGCTGCTCCGTCTCTGCTCGCTCTCCTGCACTGTGTTTCTACAGGTAGCTGTGGTTAGCATATATGTATAAGAAGTATTTTGTGTTGTGTCATGTATTATATCGTTCCATCTCTTATTAATTTTCTGTTCAGGTGATTTAAATCAGTGGTTCTCAAACGTTTTCACCCCCACAAGGACCCCCAGGGTCGTTCATCTATTTCATAAAGGAATATTTTCCAACTACTGGTGTTGCCATACAGAAAAAATGAATTTATTTGTACTTGCTTTAAGATGACAGCTAGCAACGCAACAATGGAGTAAAGGAGAATGTTATCCATTATTGTGATCCATTACAAGATTTATTTGGGAAACACTCAAGAAAAAAGTCTGTTTACAGACATTTTACCAACAATAAGCCGCAGACCTTCCTAAGGACTGTTTTCACTACTTTTATCACTATCAAAAACATTTTTTTCAATGACAAAATATTGCTAGTGAGGTCCATGGTGGTCTTTTAAGATTTGGGTGGACCAGCTCTTTATAAAGTTTGAACTACATGGACTTTCTTCCTTATTGCAGAGTCTCTCTTTTGTTTGATGCTTGAATAACTGCATCATAAAGCTAAATGTTACGCAAATAAAACAGACTCTACAGGCCATTTGATGAAACTGACATTGTATAGTTGCATTTTGTGCAAAGATGGATTGACGTGGCTAAAGGGCTGACGCCTCAGGAGGAACTGAAAAAGACGGGGGCAGGATTTAAGCAGGTTCGCAGGTCTGACATTAAACTAAAATGACTAAAGTAAGTGGGTGAAGAAGGACGGAACGTTCTGTACAGCACACACTGCATACCTTTTTCTACCAACCCCCCATGCAGGTAAAAAGAGCAATTTACACTCTCATCTGCATTACAAAGAAGCATTTTAACATCATAAAAGGAATATTTCTGCTCACCAAAAGAAAATGTCTTTCTAATGACTAAATACTATAGAGAGTGAAAGCACACTGAAGCGAGAGGGAGAAAAACAAGGTGGAAAAGAGGTGAAGAAAAAGGTGGAGACTTTCAAAGAAAGCACACTCAACCTATTCAGTCAAATAAAATTAGTACATATTAGTCTAATTGCCTAATATTTCTTTTTAAATAACATGCAATTCTGAGATTTAATCATGGTGATAAAATCTGACTTTGAAATCTGGACGTGTTTTTCTGTGTTCTGGTTCACACAGACCGCTTTTGTAAGTGTATTTTGAAAGGCTGAGCCTTTATTTTGTAGATCAAAACGCCTGAGAGTGTTTTTCTTAAGATCTGTATCTATGTAATGGTCATGTGAAATCCCATTTCAGAAACAAACACGGTGAAAAAAAAAAAACCCTGATAGCAGGTCGGAATCAAGGTAGAAAGTACTCACACTGAAACACTTCACCCCATTCATGCTGTGTGTCTACGAACGCCCCGTTAACAGAGGAAGATGTAGTGTTAAAGTTAATCACATGAAATAGTTCCAAGAGATTATTTTCCACACCTCTTAAGGAAATTGGGGCACCACTCTTAGAGAGGTCTTTGTGTGTCTGTGATAGTGTTTCATGAGAGGAAAAAAAGACCCCAGTGTTCATGTTAAAGGGTTATTTTTATCTGCTATAGTATGAATGCATGAGGTGTGCAGAGACTGTGCCCCTATTAACAGATAAAATGTATATGTGTTTGCAGTTGACGACTGCTTTTTCCTTAGATTCAAACTCTGACCTCATTTTAAAAAGATCATCAGACCAGTGGGTTAACCTGTTATTGAGCAGTCTGCAAATTAAGACTCTATTTCACACAGATTAAGACATACCTTAAGTTTATGACAAGTCTATTATTTGTGCATCTGGATACAGTATATAGAATGAAAATGTGACTTTTTATTCCATATGACACCAAACACAAACACTGCTGCACGGCTGTGCATGTACATGCTTTTAACCTGTTATTTTTTCGGCTTTATTGCTGAAACATGCCTCACCTGGAACAGAAATACATCAGAAAATGAAGCGTGGCATTTGGATTAAAGAGCAAATGACCCTGAGATGATCAACAATGAACACGGCGTCGTTCAACCACCAGCCAGACCAGCCAAACGCACGTCTGCAGACCCTCTCAGGAGGAGCCGAGGTGAGCGGTACCGCCGGGACTTGAAGCTGCTCCTGGCTAATGTCCAGTCAGGAAAATGAAACGGACGAAATAGGACTCGGGCCGGTCAAACAACGGGAAACCAGATGGTATTGGTGCCCACATCTTACAGTGAACTGCTCCGCCACAACATCCCAGATCAAGGTGTTGCACTTGATGGGCAGACCGGTCCTGAGCTGACAGGACGCGACATGCAGCAGAATGAGGGGAAGAGGACTCTGTGTTTTACATCGATGATCGATTATTCGTGCACAAACTCATTCAAAGTTGAAGGACGATGTTTCCCAGGTGTTGAACTTTTAATGTGAAGATGTCGACCATTTTATCATCATCATGTTGCTGCTGCTGTTCGCATTCAACCTGACACAAAGTCAAAAAATGCACTACAGAGTTATTTCCTGGGAGTATACCTGTATATGTATATATGTAAATAGTTGTACATATTGTTTTATTTCATTTTTGTTTTACATTTTACCCTGTTCTATTTTGAAGTTAGTTAATTATCTTGTCTTGTGTGTGCAGCATGAAGGAGAATTCTAATTTCATTGTACAACCCTGTATTGTCCCATGATAATAAATAACCTTGATTCCTTGATTGAGTCCTTAATTCAAACTTACGAAATTAGTCTCGAACACACACACACAGTGTAAGCTGAGAACAGTTTCAGACACACATCTGCAGTGGGTCCTCAGTGATTATATAAATATGAGTCTATACTACTCTATATATTATGCTTTTAAAACTATAAATCAGCACAAAATTGCCAACAAAAAACACCATGTTCTGAACATAAACAAAATAACATTTACATGCTGTAACACAAAATAGCAAACTACTAAGTTAAGCACTTGGCATGACGGGAAACGAGGGCCATATCTTAAACTTTGGGAATCTTTTTGACTATACATCAAATGTGGTTGTGAGTCCAGGTGTGTGTCCACCTGAGTTCTGACTGCTCACACTTACACACACACACAAAAAAAAAGAGATTTTGCTCCACGGTATTGTGTTTAACCAAACAGCTATAGTGTGTTTTGTTAGCTATCACATGGAGAGACGACTATGCATCGATGCCTTTTCAGTAAAGTGTTCCAGCTCAAGACTTGAACCAACAGGAGACTGACAGAAAATGGAGACTGTGTCTCAAGGTGGGTCACCAGAAAGTCAGACAGCAGCACCATGGACAGAGCCCCTGAGCTCCCACCGAGCTTATATCACCTTCACTTTCTGCAGTATGGATTTTTCTGGGAGAACGCAGGCACCATACTGATTATTCTGGGGCATCTCGTCTCAAAAAGGTTGAGAAACACCAGTTTAAGACGTCACATGCTGGATAGATGTGATTTTAACCAGGTACTGCAGGCACTGAATCTGTCACTCTGCATACACAGACACACACAAACACACACACATATGTAGTTACTAACCTCAGCAGGGCGAAGCCTATTTTCTTGCTCTTCTTCTCCGTCTCCTCAGACTCCTCGGCTTTCTTCTTCTCTTTCTCCTTTCCTTTCCCCTTGTTCTTTTCCTTCTTCTTTGTTTTCGCTTTCTTTTTCTTTTCTTTTTTGCTTTTCTCCTCTATCCGATCCCCAGCTCCCTGGCGGGATGAACTACTTGCAGGGGTGTCCCGACCTGAACTCGGCTCCGAACCATCATCTAGAGGGAACGCAAAAAGAAAAAGGAGAAAGATGGGTTGATGGGATTAGAGGGTGGGAGAGTAATAAAAGTAGTAAAAGAAAATGATTGCATTGGGCTGTTTCCACCTCCGTCATTTTGTTATATGAAATCAATTAAACTCAATGCACACACAAAGAAACTCAAAATGATCATCATAAACAACTGTAGATCAAGGCCCTGAGCTTTGTAAGACAGGACGACAAATTAGATGCTTTATGGAGGCACTAAACCCAGACCATGGAAGATTTACCACTGGACTCTTGATTAAATCTGGTTACTCTGGTAAAAAATTCTTTTACAATTTTCTTTACAACTGGCTTGCCAGCTGGAATAACTCAACCACCATGTGACACAAGCTGTAACAGTGGTGCCATGTGTTTGTACATGTAAGACCCAATCTAATTTATCAAAGATGATCAAATAACAACCATGACTAATGGCAGTGGCTCGATCAAAGGCTGATTAAAACATTCCAAAACATCTCAAAGAAAATCTCTTCTTGCCAGTTCAAGACAAACAAGGTCAGCACTGTCAAGAATCATCAACATCCGTCGAAATTTCAATAACAAAGTCAGAATGAGGTCCAGTGGCACAAAACCATGGACTCAGTCTTTGCCAGAGTGACTCATTACACAACCCCAACTCCAAAAGGAGTTTGGGACATTGTATAAAATGTTAATAAAATCAAAATGCAATGATTTGCAAAAACTTCTCGGGCTGTCTTCAGTTGAATGCGGTTCAAAGACGTGATATTAATGTTCAAACTGATTAACTTTATTGTGGGTTTTTTTGTAGAAATACCCTCATTCTGAATTTGATGTCAGCATCATGTTTCAAAAAAGCTGGAACAGAGGCGTGTTTACCACTGCGATACAATTTGAAAGTGAAATTCTTTCTCATTCTTGCTTGATATACGACTTCATGTGCTCAACAGTCCTGTTTGGTCTCTGTTCATGTATTTTGTGCTTCCTGATGCACCACACATTTTCAGTAGGAGACAGGCCTGAAAAAGACGTCGTCTGGATGGCAGCATGTGTTGATCCAAAACCTGTTTGTATCTTTCAACATTAATGGGGCCTTCATAGATGTGACAGTTACCCATGATGCAGTGGGCATGAAGTTAGTGCTGGTGACAATCTGGATGGTCCTTTTCCTCTTTAGCCCGGAGGACACGACATCCATGATTTGTGAAAACAATCTGAAATGTGGACTCGTCAGACCACAGCAGACTTTTCCACTTTGCGTCAGTCCATCTCAGATGAGCTCGGGTCCAGAGAAGTCTGCAGTGTTTCTGGATGTTGTTGATATATGTCTTTCTCTTTGCATGGTCGAGTCTTAACTTACATTTGTAGCTGCAGAGACAAACTGTGTTTACTGACAACGGTTTTCCAAAGTGTTCCTGAGCCCATTAAGTGTTAATGCAGTGCTGCCTCAGGGGTCAAAGGTCACAGACATTCAGTGTCAGTTTTCAGTCTTGCCCCTTACCTGCAGAGATTTCTCTGGATTCTCTGAATCTCTTAATGATATTATGGATTGTAGATGGTGAAATCTTTTGATTCCTGCAGTTTTATGTTGAGAAACATTCTTAAACTGTTCGACCATTTGCTCACACAAAGTGGTGAACCTGGTCTCATCCATGCTTGTGATTATCTGAGCCTTTCAAAGATGCCCCTTTAATACTCAATCATGTTACCAATGAACCGGTCCAACGTCCCAAACTGATGTTTTTTTAGAATTCCACAACTTTTCCAGTCTTTTGTCACACCTGTCCCATCTTTTCTTCAAGAGTTACTGGCATCAAATTCAGAATAAAAAATAATAAAGTTTATCAATTTGAACATTAAATAACTTGTCTTTATCCTGTATTCAACTGAATACAAGTCAAAAAGTTTTTTTTCCAAATCATTGCCTTGGTTTTTTAACTTTTTACCCAACGTGCCAGCAGCCTAACATTTGCAAACTCCCACAACATGACACAACACAGCGAAGATCGCATGTCATGTTATCACACAAACACAAGCGCGCATGCAAACAAGAAGAAACAAGTGCACAACAATGTAAGATAGCAGTCCCACAGACACACAGGCGCACAACGCTAAACCTTCCCTACTCGACATCTCCGTGGCAGATTTATTAACTTTATAGTGAATTAATTAACTCTTGGAAATAAGAAAGCAAAAATGTTCAAAGTGTAAACTGTGATGCTTCATTACTTCTTCAACAGACTGGAGGCCTGGCCTTGAATTACAATGATCTCCCTCACACACACGCACGCACGCACGCACGCACGCACGCGCACGCACACACACACACACACACACACACACACACACACACTCTCTCATAGAACACTCGTCAGATTTTATAAGATAACCAAACCAAATTAGTTACTTCAATTGAGATTTAACTTTGTGTGGATATTCACTTCAGCCTTAATTACAAAGACTGTCTAGCAACGGGATGGAATTGTAATTGTGTGTGTGTGTGTGTGTGTGTGTGTTAAGATTTACAGCTTGCTGGTGCCGTGACCTGATTTGTCTTTCCCAAAGGAGTTAAAAA